>JAHWFP010252608.1:3407-14660 GCA_023313725.1 Lithobius niger | reverse complement strand
CCTGCCGCACCCCGTTGCATCCCCTTCCTGCACTCCCATAGTGTGGTTTCTGAATATCTCTCCGCCAACCTCTGGCACCTCAGGTAGTTTGTATCTTGGTTTTAAATTTATCAAACCGAAGACAGAACATGTTAATGGCTCCCACAATTACTTTAACCCCCAATCCCCACACTGCTGCCTCCTTCCGGATTCGCATACGTGTCCCCCCATACACGCTTGCTCACCTCCCCCTCCCCGAAAACGTCGCCCCGTGACATTCTCTCTTTTGTGCAGCCCCGGAAAAGTCGCTGGCGTGTGTTTGACTGTAGACTAAAAAAAAAAACCTATCACTGAGAAATCCAGCATTCAGTAAGCAAGTAATCCCATGTTTAAGTTAATCCTTTGAAACAATTCACTTCGGTAGCGCGCATTGACCGCCACACACACTTGCCCTGGCACCCTCTCCCGCACCACCCAAAAACGCCGCCCCGTGACATTTTCCCTTAGGTGCAGCCCCGGAAAAGTCGCATGCGTATGTTTGACTGAAGGCTAAAAAAAACTCTGAGAAATACAGCATATGTTTAAGTTAATCCTTTGAAACAATTCACCTCGGTACCGTGCATTGCGACATTGTTGCAAGCAACGATTGTTGCCGCCCACTTAAAAACAATTCAACTCCTTTCTGGAAGTGAACATTTAGGAAATAAATACGCCTTTCCATCGTGTCAGGCTGCCAATTTCATTGGGGCCTCGAAATTAAAAACCAATCGTCGTTTGGTTTAAAGTTGTCTGGTTTAGTAGCCACGGGTTTTTTTGTTTGTTTTAGGTCAAACGCTGACAATGGCACAGTCCACGCGACTAAAACTTTGTTGACCGCTTTGGTACCACAACAATACCAAAAAAACGAACCCAAAAACGGTGCGGCAGGTCTGGTAAGTGGTGCCATCTCTTCGAAGACTTTGGAAACAGTGATATAACCCGAACTTGTAGTCCAAGGCCGTCAATAGACGGTGACATGGCAAGTTTGGTAAGTGGTTCGACGACGTTGGAAAAGTGTCCCAACCCCAATTTGAAGGCGTATCCCGTCATCAGATGGCACTACAGGATGGGGTACTTGATTGTACGACGGAATGGCGTGGCCGGTGACTTGTCCGCCTGCTGCCTATTATATATGTAGATAATTCATTACGATTCACAAATAAAATTTACAAACAAGTCTTTAAAAAACTCGAATAAGACGATAAGATAGATTGACGTCACACCTTAGTATTAAAATACATATCCGTAAATCATAGGCGATTTAACGGCTATAATTGCTCTTGAGCTCGAAACGGCTACTCCAATAACTCGGGGCTGAACGGAAAAACGGAATTGCTTGCTCGCGAGCAATTATATCTCTGTTAAATTGCCTATGATTAACAAATATCTATACTTAAACTACGGAAATTTTACGTGGCGTTGAGTTAGCCTGGCGTCACAGCCGTGATATAACTCTATATATATGCCTAAGCCTCAGAAAATATCGATCTACCTCAAAACAAAACTTGTTACGGATTCCCACCAAGCTTTTCGACCGTGTGAAGTCGTGATATCAAACGCCAAGCTCTTTCGCCAAGCTAATCCCACTGAGTAATAGTTCGAAGATTAAATGAAATATATGAAAATACGGCGCAACTTTCAATTATTTCGTTTAAAGTTTGAAGTATTAGTCGGTGGGATTAGCTTGGCGAAAGTGCTTGGCGTTTGATATTACAACTTCACACGGCCGATAAGCTTGGCGGGAATCCGTAACAAGTTTTGTTTTGGGGTAGATATCAGAAATTTCTGGTCCAAATTGATGAAATCCATTTTTTTCTTAGCAATAATGAGATGGAAACAACAACCTAGTTTTCTAGTCCATTTCTTTTTTTTTTTTTTTTTTTTTTTCTTTCGTTAGATTTTGAGGACACAGTCATCTTTTTTCAAATAATAAGGATTTCTTATTAATACTGAAGTATCTCCTTGCAAACGCACGGATTTATTTAATGTTCAGTTTAATGTTGCATAATAACAATGTTTAAAGTAATTTAAACAATCAATTTGGACGTTTGGAGCTCCCTAACCCCTGAACCACTTGACCAATTAGAAAGTTCCATATGAAACGGGTACATATTCAGAGCAATACCTGTAAAATGAGCTAAGAACCAGCTTTATTCACCGCATGGAAGAATTTATTTTCGTGATACAAAAAGCGTTACCAGTAGTAGTTAGTAGTAATCCACCCAAAACCAAAACTGGTAGAAAAACCCGCCAAGTTTCCAAAAGCGGTAGGCCTTTAAAGGTAGTGATATCATTCCACCAGGGAAAGGCTGCCAAGGTTAATCCTATTAGTCAAGTTAATCGCACATACGAAAGTTCGAGAGTTAAATGAAAACTTCATTTAACGTCCAAAGTATTATTCGGTGCGATTAACTTGGCTAATAGGATTAACCTTGGCGGCCTTTCCCTGGTTGAATGATATCACTAAGATGAAAGGCCGACCCTTTTTGTAAACTTGGCGGCTTCTCTTACCAGTTTTGGTTTTGGGTGGATATCACGACTTTCATAGGCCTGTGAATGACCAAAAATCCCACGGTGTAATTGTCACCCCTACCTTTTTTGTGTGGAGGTTTTTAATTGTATGAATGTTCTCATTCATAAATTTCACATTTGCTATTGTCATTCCAAATGAATTAATAACAAGCGTATGGTAATTGCAAGGACCTAATCAATTCCTATGGAGCGGTAGCAATCTTCAAGTTTTCATTTAACGTCCAAAGTATTATTCCGTGCGATTAACTTGGCTAATAGGATTAACCTTGGCTGTCTTTCCCTGGTTGAATGATATCACTACTTTGAAAGGCCGACCCTTCTTGGAAACTTGGCAGCTGCTCTTATACCAGTTTTGGTTTTGGGTGGATATCACAACTTTCATAGGCCTATGAATACAAAGAATTCCACTGTCTAATAGTGACCTCTACCTTTTTTGTCTGGAGTGTCTATATATTTTCTAATTCATAATTCTTACGTTTGCTATTGCCCAATTAGCCGTTACACCAGCCAAATGGACATGATTTGGCGTATTGTATGCCCATGTTTCGCATGCTTAAGTCTATTTAATCCGATTTTTGAGCGCACTGGCTAACGGTTTCTTTCGGTCCCAAACTTAAAGTTCTGGCCCTAGAATTCTGGCCCTACAGATTCTAAACCTCTCTCCCATTTTGTTTGCTTTCTTCGTTAACGTCCTCATGCACGTGGGAACAAGCTGTGAAGGTTACCAATATCACTGCCGCTAGATGGTGCCACGGGAGATTCGTATGATTTTCTGTTGGTGACTACGCGTCTTTAAAATTCGAAGGTATCGCTAGTTTGAGGTAAAACTTATTCATTTATTCAGTTATACCACAAACAATTGTCATACGTGACGTGTGCGGTTAAGTATACCGCTAGATTTTACACTTTCGGTGTATACTCAAGTCATGTTTATTTTCGAAAGTGTCTCCTTGCCTATATATAATTTTGATTCGGAATCTCTCAGTAATAATTAACTTGTGTTCTCAGGTGGATTCCGGCCATCAATGGATTCCGGCCATCAATGGATTCCGGCAATAAAGCCTAAAGCTGGAATACATTTCCACGAAAGGGTCGTGTCAACGAGAGAGGTAGGGGGTGGGGGTTGATAAAATGACGGAAGGTATACAAAGTTGTTTGACAATCGGCGTTAGGTGAACTCCCACGCGATATTCTAAGCCACTCATTTGCATACTTATGAATAATTAACCACGAGAATTGTAAGCACTGAAATAATTTGCCAGCAGCAAATGTATACACAAAGCAGAAAGCAGAAGAGCTCTGCGTGGGTGTTATAATTATACATTTATTTGACTGCGTGCTGCGGGAAAGGTAGTGAAATTGTGGTTAGGGTGTTGGCCCAGGAAAGAACGTGTGTGTTTGTTTTTCTTCTCCCCGGGGAAAGAGGGGAGCGATGGTTGTTGTAGCGTGGATGACGTCAAGAGAATAGAAATTACTGTGCCATTACACTCGCGATGTCATGAGTTGTGAAGACGTGACGTCACTAAATTGGTTACATTTGCCTGCCGGAAGCCAGAGCGACCTATGTTCGGGTAAATCCAAACAACTTAATGTTTACGCGATCTTCTGTTTCCGTAACGGTGGTTTTACGCAACGACAATTTTCTCGCTCACTGACTTTAAGGGCACGTTTATGCAACGAACGAGACCTTCTCGCTCGCCGAACGCAATTTGCTTGTTAACCGTTAGGGCAGGTTTACGCAACGACTCGCCTTTGCATTCTCGTAGCTAGAGGCTAGAAATTATCTGAAATTCCAACATGGCGGCGATTTTAGCTCTGCCAGCTCGTAACGAAACGAGTCAATAATTGAGTTTATAAGCGATTGGGAAAATTGTTTCATCACAATGAATTCTTTTTCTTAGTGTCACGAATTATAAGACTACAAGCATTTGCTCAAACGATGTCGGACTCAGCTAAGCCAGGAAGCGTCGTTACCATGGCAACAACACCTTTGCCATCGCAATTAAATTCCAGCTGCGAGAATGCAAAAAGCGAATCGTTGCGTATAAACAAGCCCTTGTTTATTTACGATTAGATTCCAGTTTCTACCAAATGAATGCGGCAATATAGAAAATATTGCTAACTGTGCTATAATATTATTGTAATTTTTTTTCTATTTCCAAAACTTGCTAGTTTCGCACAGAGAACAGCTTCTGGCAGTGATCAGACGATGGTGGAATAAATAGCCGCTCGCAGCGAGAATTCAAAATCCAACATGGCGGCTAGTGTGGGGTTATCGAATCGAAAACAAACCATCGAATTCTGGCATTCAAAAATCAGTCCACCGTCGTTTACTGCAGAAAAAATTTGTTTTCTTATTGTCATAATTCAGCACTGACATGTAGCACGACGTACCCGACACAAGGAGAGGTCGGCGTTTCCGAATATTCCATGGTTGCTTCATACAGGCCAACTCGTAAACCACATGCTGGCGAGAAGCAGCCAGCAGATTATAGTGTCAACCAAGGAAAAAGCTAGTGATAGAAAAAATGTACGTTGCGAGTTGTTGCATAAACACGCTCCTTATGCTTGGTTAATACTAAATCTGCTGGCTGCTTCTCGCCCTTTCTGGAGCATTCGGCTTTCGAGTTGTTTATAAGTAGTTACCATGGCAACGACGCGGATGCAGATGTTCTACTCGTGCCTCGGCGACATGACGTACGATTCGTGCAACATGACAACGTCGACATATGGCAAGAAAACAATTGTTACTGCAGTACAAGACGGCGGACTGATTTCTGAATGCCGTCATTCGATGGTTTATTTTCGATTCGATGTCCCCGAAATACACGCCATGTTGGATTTTGAATTCTCGCTGCGAGCCAGTTATTTATTCTACCGTCGTCTGGTAGAACCGAGGAGCTGTTCTTTGATACGAGAATATCACATTTTGGAACTAGTGTGAAATGACAACAATGTTGTAGCCTGTTTAAAACGACTATAGCACTTTGTTCTTTATTCGTGTTGTTATTTACTAGGAAACAGGCTTTGGGCCTATTTTAGGCGGAGCGGATAGAAATTTATTTTAAATTTGTATTTACTGTCATTTTAATGTCTTTACAATACTTGTTAATGCTCCTTAAATTTTTTTTGTGTGTAATACTTACTCGGCTACATTTCAGTTTTTTTGCCTTTTGGCATGAAGCTCTTTGCTGGTCTTTTTTTTTTTATTATTTTAGATATTCCTAAGTTAAGTTTCATATTATTTTAAGAGGGTTTCGTTTGTTCCTGCATTGACTTTCGGTTTCGTTATTTGCAATCTCTTTCCCCCATCGCCGCCGTCTAAAAGTTACTTCAAATGCAGCAATTCAAAACAGCAATTCAAAACCTCCCAAAACAATTTGTAGCTACGGCCATGCTTTAACGTAGTTGATTTGTTGTGCGTTTGTTATTTTTATAAAATGAAGATGTACTTCTCTACTCTTGGGTGATGTAATCTCATCAACTTGGCGGAAATATACACTAGGGCGTGTCTAGAAAAGGCCAGGAGCAGTAAACGGTTTAAAACTTGCTTACGCTTCGATATTAAAGGTTCATGGGCAACGTATCCTCGGAGAAGTACATCGCTTACATTTGTATAGTCTTGGTCTCCCAGGGGCAGTGAAAACGCCTCCGCGTGCTTAAGAAAAATAATTGCGAAACATTTCTTAAAGGTACACCCGGTCTGCCTTATAACCTTCCGCCTGCCGTTGTTGCGAGTTTAATTTCGGATTTCAACGTTGAAATTGTACCACCCCAGGTTACGCCGATGACGTCATTTGAGAAAGCTGCCAAGCTCAAGATCCACATAACGTGAAATTCTAATGACCCATTGTCACTTCAAAATAATTAATATTCAATTGTTAGTTGACATGATGCTATTAAATCAATTTTTGTAACAATGTATGGCTGTGAATAGTCTGTACTTAATGTTTGACGTCAATTGTAGCGGCTCGAGCTCGCTTGGTCTTCTGCCGGGTGCTCCCAACAATTAGGTATTAACCTTAAACCGCCACCAACTCTCCAACTCCCCGCATCGAAAGGTAATTTTGGCCATTTTAATTAGAAATTTTCCGTTTTTGTCTCGTTTCCCCAAACTTAACATCAAACCGGACCAACCCTGTTGCTAGTTTACCACTGCAACCCTGTAGCAATTTGGCCTTGCTGTGAAAACTTGATTTAACCCGAAATTTATCAATCCATCTCGTCCCAAGTAAGCCTCATGCCGTTTGGTATTCCATTTTAGGCCCTAAGTCAGGGTTAGTGTCGCCCTTGAATGTCAGGCGAGCCGGAGCATACTATCGCTTATGTTTTACAATAAAAGCATAACCAAAACTGAACCACGACTATAGCCATATTCCACCAATTTGTATGGCTATATGGCTATTTGGAATTCCCGCAACCCCTTGATAAGCACCACGACACGTTTTCAAGCAGGTCCCTTAACTGTGGGATTGGCACTTGGGGAACTGTCACATGTACTAAAAACCCCTACACCATATCACTGCCACGCGCCGATCGCATCCCCGCTTTTACCATAGTCACAGTCAACTGAGACAGTAGCTTCGTTCCTCGCAGCAAAGAACGAAGTTACTGTCTCAGTTGGCATTGTGCCTAATAGACAAGCCAGCGTGAACGCATTAATTGTTTCGTCACAAAGCGTTATGATTCTCGTATTTTGAAATCACAATTTATAATTTTCTAGACTATAGTGTCTTATAATTTGGTTCGGCGATTTATTGGAATAATTAATTTTAATTTTTACCGCATTAGTCTTTTAGATTTTTGATCTCATGGTAATTATTAGAAAATTAGTACATGCACACACAGAGATGAAACGTTATGACTATTGTAAGCGCGCAATGCATCATATATTGCGGAACGCAGTAAATAAAGTTACCAATTATTCAACAGAAAATCTCCTAGACGCCACATTTTAAAACGGATTTTTACCAAAGGGTTGACTAACGGTAAGGAAATAGACCTTTGGGGCAGTACTTGATGTGGTGGATCGAGAAAAATGGCGCTTTGAGGTACATCCCTTTACAGTATGAGTCGTGTTTCTGCCTTAAGAACGTCTCGTTCGTAAGAATCATGTAAAGAGCGAAGCATTTTGTAAGGATCGACTAGGCTACAAACTTGCCTTGAATTCGTACTTTAACTTGGTGTCTGAAGTTCTCCGTTGGGCTACCTTTACGGCTAAAGTTGCATCTCTGAGGTTCAGCGGCTTTACCGTTTACCTAGCAGCAATTCGGAACAACACTTGTTAGCCAGATGGTGCTTCTTGGTTTTACCAACGAGCTTTTGACATGCTTTCACTATCTGACCGCCACATCTGCTGTCTTCACATTTCTTGGTGTTATGCTGCGTAATATCATCCCAGGTATTGTTCTGGTTCGTGTCGCGGCTGATCCTCTTGTGTTTTTGAGGACATCCTTTCGGGTTTAGTTTAGTTTATTTACGGAGCTCTGACCCCCGACAGGTCATCAGCACCACCAATAAATCCTACATAACCATACATAACCTTATAACACTTATCACGAAAATTAAAACTAACAAGAAAATCTTCCCGACGCAACACGAAAAAGCAACTACTGCCTTCAGTCGCCTGAAAGTATTCCTGTTGGCTGAGTGGGGCGACACACCCAGTACCACAGTCAATTCAATCGGGAATTCCCTGAGGTAGGTCTTTCGCTGGGTTGAGAACAATTGACAGTGTAACATGAAATGTTCATATTGTCTCAACCCCTACACCACAGAAGCACCGGCTTCGGCATTCGGCTTCGTTAAACCTGGAAACAATGACTGGTCACTGCTCTTCGCTGAAGCTCTGATTGCGCAGGTCATCTCCCTGGATTCTACGTCCGTAGGGGTCATGTACGACGTGTAAATCCTTTCTAGGTGTGAAGTTTATCGTTGCATGCAGCCATCTGTTTAAACCTCAATATATTTCGATTGGTCAGTCTTTTTCTTAAGATCTGCATCTGTCTTGAAATCAAAGTCGGTCTGAGACGTCACGTTAAAGTCAGCCTCAGACTTAAAAGTAAAAAAGTCTATCTTGAAGTTAAAGTCAAGGCCTGTCTTGCATGTAAAGTCAAAGTCTTCGACTAAAAATCTTAACTCTGTCTTGTACCATTTAATCTGTCACTGAACATACGGGCGTTTTCCGTTTGACCTATTAGATCTTTGGTCGAATACATCAAAAATTACATAAAGATTTTCTACAATTCATTAAAACTTATTAATAAAGTAGGCTACCCTCATACTTCACTGAAGATGACTTCACCCTGAAATTTTAATGTCTACGTATCAGTAGGTTTTGATCCCTTACCGTTGTCTTCCTATCTTTTTCTGCCATAAGCGAGACATGGACGCTACAGTCCTATTCCCGGTGCATTTTGGACTAATGTCAACCTGCTAGTGCAAGGAATTGGGCCGTCGACCTATGAGATAAAAGATCCAAGTGAAAACACTTTGTTGTGCCTTTAATTCCGGACTTCAAACCGTTGAACGTATGCCACTCCAGCCAAGTTGCTCTGATGACGTCACGTGTGAGATCTACCAAGCCCAAGGTCAACATGACGTCATATTGTAATGACCCATTGTCACTTCAAAATTAATTTGCATTGATGATAGAGATGATGTTGTGTAATCAATTGTTGTAACAATATGTGCATAGAAATGGTCAGTAGTTAATGTACGTCATCAATTGTAATAGCTCGAGCTCGCTTAGTCTTCTGCCCAGTTTCCCCAACAATTGGTGGTGAGTCGAAATTGCATTCACCGCCATGAGCCTCCAATCGACCCTAATCCATGGTAATTTTGGCTTAAATAATTAGAAATATTTCCCTTTTTGCCACAACACCCTAAACTAAAATTCAATCTGGACCTACCCTGTTGCCAGTGTTTCACTGCAACCCCGTAACTGTTTAATTCACCAGTGTAACAAAATAATAGCCCGAAATATTTTATAATTCCAACTACCCACAAGTAAGCCTAGGAAATATGGCATTCCATTTAAGGCCCTAAGCCAAGGCAAGAGTCGCCCCCATTAGTCAGACGAGCCTGAGCAAACTAACGCTCCCATGAATAATTAAAACATAACAAGAACCGAACCACGACTATTTGCCTTATTCCGACAGGTTAGCTTAATTTGGAATTCACTCAACCCATTGTCAGGCCCCACGCAATATTCGTTAGCACTCAGCAGGATCCTTAACTGTGGTGTTTGTATTGGAGAGCCGTTGCACGTACCTGAAATCGCCACAACTTAGCCTTACTCAGTAAGGCTAAAAAAGTGTCAACCTGATATTTCCCACTATAGTTCAGTTCCCGCACAGAGTCTAACGTTTTAAGGGCGCGCTTACGCAACGGCTCGCCTTTTCATTCTCGCAGCTGTAATTTAATCGCGATGGCAAAGGTGTCGTAGCCATGGTAACAACGCTATACCTGGATTAGCTAAATCCGACATCGTTTGAGCAAATGCTTGCAGTCTTATAAGTCGTTAAAAAAATGATGACAACACACGGTTTAAAACCCAGTGAGTTGTAAACAAATGGACGCACTATCCGCCGTCTTGAAAACAACGTGGTTTTCAAGATGGCGGATCGTGCGTCCGTTTGTTTACTACTCATTGAGTTTTAAATCGTGTGTTAGCGTCGTTTACTGTGACGAAGACAGCAATTGGTCTGTCGAAAATTAAATTTGTGTTTTGCCTATGCTCTTGTGGTATATTCAGTGCCACCAGGGGCAGTACCTTAGACGAAGTCGCCTACCTCTTTAGAGCCAGGAGGGCCAGGGGGAAGCGGTAAATTAAACTTGGGATTACTGCTAAATCAGTTAGAAATTTTTTTAAATAAATAAAAAACTCGTAAAATCACGCACTGCCCTTCCAAGACTGCGTTATGGATTTGCTGCAGCGAACAGCTACTTTACCTCGAAAAATGGGTTGTTTTCTTTTTTTATATACTTATTTTCGTCTCCCTCCATTCGCCCCGGGAGGTGTCTCGTGGAAGTCCTCCTCGTCCGCGCAATCCTACGAAATCCTGCGTGGTAGGTAGATTCAGCGGAAAGGGAGACGCAGGTGTGGGCGCTAGGCGATTGCCTTTGCAACAACACTTGTTGAGAAAAGCAGATAGAGAGAGAAAGAGACTAGGACACTCAATTTGAGAAAGCCGAGCTCTAGTAAGCACGGTTAGGTCGTCTCGAAGGAGAAAAAAGAAAAGGAAGGATGATGATACGAGACCGCTTTATTCATCTCAATGAAAGCACCCAAAGAAAAGGCGACTGCGCTACTGCATTCTTTTTTTTTTGTTTCTCCCGTTTGTTCCATCATTGCTTTTTATTCATTCCACCTGTTGACAATCATCGATATACTTCGTTCTGTACTATGAATGCGACAATTCTGGGTATTGCAGACGTATGAGTGTCCATCATTGAGGGCCATCATTGCTTATTATTCATTCCACCTGTTGACGATCATCGTTATACTTCGTTCTGTACAATGAATATAACAATTCTTGGTATTGCATACGTATGAGTGGGGGCGTGGGGAAGGAACAGGGGCTTGTCGTCCGTCGCTTGCGCGTTGCACGGTTGCAGAGTCTGTATACATAATGAAAGGGGTGAAACCAGGCAGAAGTCGTATCGTAGAACAATTGAGCGTTACCAAATTTTACGCTTACG
>JAHWFP010252607.1:0-36459 GCA_023313725.1 Lithobius niger | reverse complement strand
AGAGGTCTAGCGTTCTCTGTAATTTCCTAAAATATTAGAAGCTCACAGTCTAAATTATTAATTACCGTATATCATCGAATGTAAGCCGCTTATGAATTTGAACCGCACACCTTATTTTCAAGTGCGTTTTCACACAAAAAAATATTCTTAAGCCGCAGAAAAGAATGTCGGTAATTCTATTTCCAAAATAAACATTAAAAAAGATTTAAAGTTTTTTTTTTCTTCCTCCACGGACGAACACACACCTATCGAATGTAAAAAGTTTCCCAGCAGCTCTATTTCTGCTAGTTTCGGCATACTTTATGATTGAAAGTTTGTCTTCGATACCAAAATGCGACTGCAAGAGTTTTGTGACGCAATCTTGAAAACAAAAAAATCTGAAATACTTTTGGAGCAAGAAGGACTCTCCCGGAAAGGGAGCAACAGCGCTTTCCCTGCAGACCGGCAATACTGCTGTACAATGTTTTGGATGCAATTTTAAACCGCACACAATTGTAAGCCCCAACCCAACTATTGGTTTGAAAACTGATAAAAAAAAAAGTGAGGCTTAGATTCGAAGATATACGGTATCACTTTATTGTAGAAAATTTAAAAAAATAAAAAATCTGGGGGTCATGAAGGGTGAATGGTGGCAGAGTTTGGCATAGCTGCCTGAATAAGTCAATTTGGTCGGTGACTGGAAAGGAGACCCTAGTAAGGTCCCTGCTAGTAGCAAGCCCTATTCACTCTCTCCGAAATCTGCGCAACTTTCCGTCTATAGCTCGTACGATCAAAACATGCTGCACCATCTGTAGGAAGCGACTACAAACTATGCTTCACCACCGCTACTTCCAGGCAAATCCAAGATGATGGTGTCGTGCGCTCACGGCGGCTGCTCGATTGATTCCCGACAGTGCAGCAAACCACACATGCATGGTATTACATTTCATAAATTTCCCAGCAAGAAATTGTATCCATATATAGTTTTGAAGTGGGTGAACGCCAGAATGATTATGTTTGTACGCTGAACTTACCGCGTTGATAATGAAAGCGAAACGCTGAAAGGGCCGACAGTTCAATTGCGCTTTATCTAATGCTCTGAGACAGGCGCTGGTCAAAGTCTTCTCCGCAGGTTGCGCTCTCGTGGCAAAATTGAGAAACTAGAATCTCTGTCCCGTAGTTTTGCACGCATTGCTTGAGCGGTAAGTCTAGCAAGTGAGTTATCCCGTAACAAAAGTGTAGTTATTAATCCAAGCTAGTAGTGTCAGCCCAGCATCCACCTCAGCAATGGGGTTATTCTCGGAAATATCTCGAAGCCTTATAGTTTTCTCCTCCCCATACTGAACTTATTTCTGCTGTTAAAAAACTCCCAGTAAGGTTGAAAACCGACAACAGTTTGTTCCAGATGACTCAAGGCTCAACAAATTAATTTACAACTAAAGAAAAAGACTAAAATTGCAGGGCCTGCACCTGCTTAATTTTAGTTTTTATTGCCTAACCGAAAATATACATTACCTGTTTTTTATAGCGTTTCCCTCCTTTTGAGCTTTTATTCCCCTAGAAACTTGAAAGTTGGCTTCCCAGCTGGGCTTGTACTACTGCGCATGCACAGAGAGGGCATCATTTCTCCTCACCCAGAACCTAGACAATGGAGGGGAGGCCAAGTGGGAAGTTAAGGTAATGTATATTTTCGGATAGACAATAAAAACTAAAATTAAGCAGGTGCAGGCCCTGCAATTTTAGTCTTTTTATAGCCGACGAAAATATAAATTACCTGTTTTTTATAGCGGACTTTGTAACCCGGAGAAGGGCTAGGTTCGCTGTCCCCTCGTGTACTAGCCAGCATCCCCGGGAACTAGTCCCTGGCAAAGATAACCCTGAGTCCTGAACCAATTTCACTAATAACCGAAACAATATGCGGACCGAGGAGCGATCCGTTGTTTCGGAAGATAACATCCTAAATGAGGTTGGGCAGTGCGATAATATGTCACATTTAGTATTGGTTAAAGAAGCAGAAGAAGGCACCGCAGCAGGGGCCGTAACACCGTGGGGTACAAGATAGGTAATCAGAAAAATAAATACCGAAAATGCCTACCTTGCTGGGAAGATGATGCTCTCATGCGAGATGGACAGGCGCATGGTGTTGCAACTGGTACAAGAAGAGTTGAATGATGAACGTCATCTGCAGGATGGGAATCGAAGGCACAGGAATCGTAAATGCAAAATCATTGGAAACGGTGTTCGTGAATACTTGGGACTTATGATGAAGGGCACCGCGGCGGATGTAAGGAGCGGATGGTGTCCGTAAAGTGGAAGGTGAATAACATTTATTGAAGGTGGAGCAAATTTATGTTGTCAAATTAGAACACTGAAGTTGGAGGAATGATGGTTGGTGAAAGCCAGGTACTGTGGTAAAAAGCGGAGATTGATTCATGGTGAATTGTGAGGATGAGAGATTGAGTAAAATAGGCGAGGATTGTGATTGTACCGTCCCTCTGTGGGAGGCGGATGAAGCGGGACCCTCACCAAAAGTTTCGAAGCAGTTAGGAATTTTGGAAAGACACTGATAACGTTTTTTTTTTTTTTTTTTTTTTAATGGGAGGACACGAAATCCCAAAGCAACACCTGAAGCCTTGCCGCGGCATGGGGAGCATGGCATCACGTCCGTGGAGGTTGAATAAGTTCCGGTGATACCATGGTATTCAGGGACAAAGTTCGGAGCGTTATCGCACTGTCATACTGAATATGAAGAGATTCTTTGAAATTGGTTTGTAGCAAGTGCATCCTTACAAAGAGAAATAGGAGAGGCAGAAGCCGTTGGTGGAGGATCGTCATCCGGTGTGTGATATCCACAGGTCGTGGACGACGGATCCCGAAGTGGAGATGGCAACGGAGAGGGAGCCTCTTGGTGAAGTTTGGCTACGGATGGTGAAGAGGATGTATCCGCAGGATGAGGATGTGACGGCGGCTGAGCTCTAGTTGAGGATGGAGCAAGTCGAATGCGGCGAGTGCGAGCGCAGTAATAGGCTCTCCAAAGAGGGGAAGCAGGAATGGGAGAAACCCAAGCACTTCGCGCACGACGCAAGGCATAATTTATGCGAAGGGAACGGTAACGCTGGTTGATAAGTTCAAGTTCATTAGAATAGGCTTCATTCGTAGCACGGAGAAGATCGTTTTCTGATTGCAGAGCTTCTGCGGACGCAGCTGCTTCTTGTAGAGCAGATGTGGCGGATTGGGCGGATCGAAGAGAATTAAGTTCCGTTACGAATCCATTTAAGTATTCGGAAAGTAATTTCAAGTCAAGGTGTTCTTGCTCCCTGGCTGAAAGATGCAAGCCCCTCGTTATGACTGTTCGAAGCACTGACATTGTAGGGAAAGGAGTTGGTCATGAAGGGGACGGCACATCTGCTGGAGAAAATGTTTGAAAGGTCTTGAGAGGGGACGTGGACGGAGCACGAGTTGGAGAGGGTAAGTATGTCACTGGTCGTTGTATCTTGGAGGATAGCTGCAGTTTTGGAGTCGAGGAAGGTGTCCTAGTGGGAACGAGACGTTGGCGTGCGACCTTGATCTTGACTGATTGATGATCCTGCTATTGCGGGAATTGCCTCGGTATTTGGAAGAGCAGGCCTCTTTAGAGGATGAACGGTAGGTATACAGCGGACGTGACACAGGACGTTTGGTGGCTTTCCTTGGTGACGAAGGATTGGTTACACTTGGAACTTGGGTATGTGATTGAGAAAGGGCCCATAGTTCTTCTCGCTTCCGGGTTGCCCGTTGCATTCTTCGCCGGGATTGAAGCTGTTTCTTTCGGATGAGTGTACATTGGATCGGCGAAATAGAGATACAAATACGGCAGTTACGTTCAAGTCCATCGCACTGTATGTGCTGCTGACAGCAAGGATGCGGATCAAAATGGAACGCATTGGAATTTTCGAAAAAACCCAAGCATTTACATGCCTTGGGTGAAGACACATTAACTTCCTTTATGCTCGACGTTTCAATGTTCGGTGCTGTTTCAGCATTGGACAGACGATCCTCAGACGAAAAGGAGTCGGACATGTTGAACGACAAGCCGGACACACAAAACTGTTAAGACGTAGCGAGGCGGACGACAATAGTGGCGTCTGGTGGTAGAACGCAGTATTCCTTGACTTGCGGATACAGCGCTGTGATGTAGAGATTGGAGTGTGGATGGGATGGAGGACGATGTAGAGGACGTGATATTACAGCGTCCCTTTTCCCTCGTCTCCCCCCCCCCCCCCCTTTTTTTCTGTATATTGTTCACGATGGGAACAGATCATAGGGAGGTTGGTAAACTGTCAGTAGGTGAAAACGGAGGATAAGGACGTAGGCCTCGTGCGATGTGCTTCATACTTGAGGTCTGGATTAAAAAAAAAAGTGGAGGGTGATCCGTGTAGGGCGGCAGAGGACAAAGATTCGGCAGCGGAAGAAGATTTGAGGCGGATGGCAAATGGAAAGCTAGTGTTCTCATAAAGGATGCCGGTAATTTGGAGAGGCTGGCAAAAGAATGGATTGGCCTAGGCAAAGGACCAGGGTTAGGCTGGAGAACGTTATAGAAAGAGTGGTCGTGTTAGGATGACGTCGGCCGAGGATGGACGCAGCATGTCAGAGATGAGACAGCATGTATTGCATACAAGGATAAGGACCACATAGTGATGCAATTGTTGTATCCCAGGACTGAAGTTGTTCTCACTTGTTGTCTGTCCTTTGTAAATTTTTTATTATGATGAGTCAAGTTGTTTTTTTTTTATAGAGAACAAGCGAAAAGGACAGAGCAAGCTCTGCATCTATCCATGAGTTGAAGAACTACAGCATGTTGATGTTGGTTCTGTCCGGAGGATGCGGGTCGCAGGGTGGAGTAATGACGGACATGCAAGAGATACTGCGGAAGTGAGTATGGGTGATGGTACAGGATGTACTGAGGGATGCACGTCCTAGCTGTTCCGTCGGCGTAGATGGCAAGGCAGTAATTCCCGTGACTGAAATTTTGCGGGAACGAAGGACAGGAGACGACATCGAGAGAGATAAAAAAATCTTGTGACTGTCGTCCTAAGATAGTGTAGTGGACGTCGAAGTTAGGCGAGGATGGCGATTCATCACAATGCAGGTCCACGAGGACAGGCGCTGGGGGAGGAGCAGGATCGTGACCCAACGTACCGCCATGAGTGGATGAACAAGTAGGATGCAAAAAGGTCGCCGGAAAGTTGGGAATGGAGCTGGCAACCGGATGGAGTATGGCGGATGAAAGGTGGGTGAGAGCTAGTCCGAGGAATTGAGGGGAGTATTCGAAGCAGGTGATGGTAAAGAAGGGAGCGGACGAGGATGCATACGTCCATGAACCTCAGGGCCACCAGGTGAGGAGGAAGATTGACTGGAGGATGGTGCTTGCAAAATGTAAGGGATGCGTCCCGAGACGGATCGACCCCTACGAAAGGCACCCCTGGTTGCTTCTAAAGGAAAGGAGAACAGCAGTGCTGGGAAGATAGCGGATGGCAGATTGAGTGGCTGCGACTGTTGAGGACCGTTGAATACGAATGCGTCCTGACCGACGATGTGGTACCTTGGAAGGCGGATGTATCTTAGGTCTAGGAGAGGATGGCTGTTCCAAGAGCTGGGAAAAGGATGGCCGGGAGCGGAGCTTCATCCGGGAGATACTCTGAAGTAGAAAGCATGTTCGAAGAAGCCATCTCGCGGATGGAGAATGAGAAGGACGCGATTTGCCGATCCTGAGGACCAGCGGACCTGAAGAAGAGAATGGAGCTCAAGGCGATCACGTTGACGTGAGCGCCCTAGGGGAATTAATGCAATCGGACGACTGCCGAGTATATACAGCCAGCCCATTCCTGTGCGTGCGCCCAGCTGGGAAGCCAACTTTCAAGTTTCTAGGGGAATAAAAGTTCAAAAGGAGGGAAACGGCATAAAAAAAGGTAACGTAAAGTAAATGTTTGTTCAGTTTAGCTAATCGATCATGCCTAACCAGCCACAGAATTTAGTCACAATTACACATGCTTACATACTATCATGCCACACATGTTAAAATGTAGTCAAGTGTTTTAATTAAGGCTCTACCTATACCGGATCAGATCGGTCGCCGATATTTGTGGTTATGAGTATCGGATCGGTAACTTTCGTAAAATATAGATAACTCTGGAACCGTTCGAGATTACGACATGCGATTCGCGGCGTTTTGTTCAGAAAAACTCGAGTCTCTCCCTAGCTACGTTTTAACTGTGGGTTACTATTTAAATTTTTTTTTATTTAATAACTATTAGACTTTTGCAGAAAACTACACCGTTGATAAAAATAGGGATAGAATAGGGATAGCAAAATTTTTAAAACCGATTCGGTATCGGATATGTAAAATTCATATTGGTGCAGCCTTAGTTTTAATTCATGGCAACACCATTAAAAGGACATGTTTTGTGCAATTCTGTCATTACTCTATTATCAAGTCAGTGTGCAAGACACCACAGGAGTTCTAATGAATTACACTTAAAAATCACAAAATTTGCACAAGCCCACTGATTTTCGCACACACAAAAATGGCATAGTTGGTGTATTTCTAAGCAGAATTAGCCAAAGTTGCTGTAACAAAACACAGTGTAAAAAAAATACGATTTAACGAAAAAAAATGTTGTGTTTGGTTGTGATTAATTATTTCTATTACCTACTCAATTTTATGCCGAACCGAAACAGAAACAGTTCAGAGTTTTCTTCTTAAATTTGAGCTTTTTTCGACAGTCAATACTAGCTATCGTTATCAGGCAAAAGTAAAAAGACTTGCATGCGTACTTCCACTCCAACAAACTTTTGTCTGCTCACATTTGAATTTCCTTCCTGTCACAGGCAGACTCAAAGTCAGTTCTCATGGTCACTGTGGCTTCCCTCACTTTCATAGCTGGTACTGCTCTCTTGAAGTGCTGGATTGCGTAGAAAATTCAGCCATTGGTGATCAAGTCTGCTATTCACTTCAATAAATATAAAGTCACTTTAACTGTTAAAATGTAGAGCATACCTCAATACTTCACCCTGTAGTGCCAGACTTTCTCAGGAGGTTAATAAAGAAAGACGGAGGTGGCTAAGTTGCGTCTGAAGTGGAAGTGCAGTGTATGTCCAAAACCGGAAGTGCAGAGGCAGAAGCAGATTGTTGACCAGACTGTAGGCGGCTGGCTGAAGGTTACGAGTTTTTGCATTCCAACGAGGTGCCTGGCTGGAGGTTGAGAATTTTTGCATCCCAACGAGAGACATGTATTTTTAAAGATACTCGGTTCAAGGGAAGTAATCGTAATAATCTGTTTGTATACCAGTTCATGCACACTCATAAGTGGGATCGATTTTTTTCCCTGTAGCGTTGGATCGCTAGCAATACTAACGCCCGAAGACGTGCCTCTTTGGTGCTGTTCAAGGACAAGAGTAACTGGTTCATTCCTAGTTGATTTCACATCTGCTTTTTTTGTTATGCATGGCAACAGCGCTTCTTTTGTCTCTTCTTAATTTAAGTGGCTTGAACACGCTATGGACCGCCCTTCGTGTGGGTTGGACCGGGGAAGTGGGTTCCACCATTAGTGGCTGTAGTAGGGGGTGTGCCTTTTTCCTTGTTTCAAGATCTTTCTCCCCAGGAGCTTCCTCACATTCTGCGGTATGTGGTAGAAACAGTCGATCCCAACTTTGTCCTGGGCTATTTAGAAGTTTCCCCACTTCTCGGTAGGTTAGTTACCACTTCAGCTGGTATCCTTTTCTTCCTCCTCTTGATTTTCTCGTGGATTCTTCCATGCCTTGCCTATGCGGATGGACTTCATTAATGGACTTGGCTGGAAATCCTAACTCAAGGTACTCGTCTTTGGCTTTCTAAACCAGTTCCTCCCTTTGCCCACTTTCATTCCTCGGGTACGGATCTTTTTCACCTCCCCGTGCCGATCGCTAAGATTGGGCTTTTGGGTGCCCCGAATTACGCTCTATGCCCTTTTCCGTCTGCATCGGCTTTACATACGATTTCCACCTTAGCTTCCCCTTTCCTCTTATCCACACCATATCTAGGAATGGCAGTCTACCTCCATCCTCTCTCCCCAACGTGAAGCTAAGGTCCGGAACCCAAGCGTTCAAGGTCTTATCGACTCCGGCAAGCACCCCTTTCTTTCCCTGTTGTGAAGGCGTAGTCCACATACCTAACCCAGAGTTCGAGCAAAGGGTGACTGAACGACGTAAGTCATCCAAATCCTGTAGGACAATCTCGACAATCTAGCAGAAGATGTATTCGCCACGGGGGTGCTTTCAACTTGCCAATAGGTTGTACCCCGGAATTGGACATAGATGTTAGCACATAAAAGCTTCAGAAGCTTCTGTCTAGGTGGACATCTTTCTCTTCAACCTTCAGTCTCTCGGCAGCTTCATCAAATTTCTCCATGGTGAGATGATGGGAGAGACATGGGAACATGCGGGTAATGTCAAAGGACCTCAACCCGTCACCCTCCTCCAGCCTTACTCTTCCAAGACGCATCACAAAACAAAATAGGCCGTGCCACTGAGGGACGTGGGTGCCGCAAATGTACTTTCGGAGCTTCAGCACCAAAACCACTCTAACTGGATGTGCCAACCCTCCTTTTGCAAATGCAATCATTCTTATCAGATTCCCTGGTTACTTTTACCGGGCCAAACACCCCTGGCCTTCGGTACTTTCTCACTTCCTCGGTTATCAGTACTCCCTTCATCAGCTTCTGCAAATATCCCTCAATGCACGAATGAAGGGCGAGTCCAAGGTTGTATCGTAGTTTCCAGTAGAGTTAGTGATTCTGAAATTTGTTTTCCAATAGAATCTGTAATATCCCTTCTCTTGCAGGCAAGATTAAACATTAAACACACGAATGGATAAGCAGGCTCAGTTTTCAAAATCGAAGGATGGTGTACTGCCTTGACAACGGTAAAGACAGAAATTTCGGCAACGTTACTTTGGTCTTCATTCTTGATTACTGCCAGTCAATTTTGCGCTGAACCAAAACAGAAACATTTCAAGTTTTTTTTTTTTTTTTAAACTTGAGAATTTTCAGCAGCCACTAAATCAGGTGAAAAAGGTAAAAGACATGCACACACCCTTCCATTCTTGCTAACTTCTGTCTACTCACATTTGAATTTCCCTCCTTTCACAGGTGGCCTTAAGTCAGTTCTCATGGTCACTGCGGTTTCCTTCACTTTCACTGCTGGTGTTGCTCTCTTCAAGTGATGGATTGGGTATAAAGTGCAGATATTGGTGATCAAGGCTGCTACTCACTTTACGTGGAACAATCTTAACGATCCATTTGTCTACTGTTTCATGCACTTTCATATGTGGCGTAGATTTTTCCCTGCAGTATTGAATCGCTACGATGCTAACGTCCAGAAATGTACCTCTTTTGGTGTTAGAAGACAGCATAACTCTGGTTCGCTCCCAGTTGACTTCATGTTTGGTTTTTTTTTGTGATGCATGGCAACAGGACTTCTCATCGTCCTTTAACAAGTGGCTTGAACATACTCCCTGATCCTAACACAGAGAATAGGGAAGCAAGGGGAGAATTCTGAGGATCGAAAACACCGGCAACCGGTAGTCACAGTGGTATTTAAAAGGCATCTTAAAAACCACAACAAAAACACATTTACCACCCCCAAAGAACACAAAAAGGTCCTACACTTGAATTTTCGGTGAGTCTCCTTTCACCTTCATCAGAAGTTGTGCACGAAAATAAATTAAAAGTCACATCACAGCACCGATCTTCTTCCTGACGTTTAAACTCCCGCTAGTCTGCGGAACCACTGATCTGTATGTCACGTGGAATCTGGATTTTCCACTGCTTATCCAGGTTGGCTCCAAGCTCTGGCTGAACGAGCTGGTTGATGTTGGTGTAGCTTGGACTTACAAGATTCATCAGTGGCTTGTGGTTTGCTTCGAATCTGTGGATGGCGAGTGATTCTAAAGCTCTTAAGTGTCTATCTTCTAGCATGTTTGATTTGAGCAGCACTTCTGTTTCGTTCCATGCAATTTCGTGCTTTGTTTTGCTCGAATGCACAGCAATCCCGTTTTTGCTATCGTTGTTGTTAACTGCATTTGCATGTTCTTTCAGTCTCACCAACAGCTGTCTACGGGTTTCTCCGATGTAGGTGGCCTGGCACGTCTTACACGGGACCTTGTAAACCACTCCTCGTTGTGTGAACGGGTAGATGTTGGGGACTGGGTTGGTACGAATAACGGGGGGAGGGGGGAAGGGGTGGGGGAGTTCCTACTTCGTGCTTGTCTTTGCTCCGTGTCCCGTACTTGTGCGTAGGTGGCGGGTGACTGGTGTGAACATGGAGAGGAGGGGGAGGATGGGGAGGCGGCGAGGGTGGATCGGGCAAATGTGGGGTCTCCAGTATCCTCTTGGGTCGGAGTAGTTTCTTCAAGTTTGGTGGAAAACGAAGGAAACAGTCCACTCCTTGTTTTCGTAGGACACTCTTTATTCTCACTTCTTCCCGGCAGCTACACCAACATCAACCAGCTCGTTCGGCCAGAGCTTGGAGCCAACCTGGATAAGCAGTGGAAAATCCAGATTCCACGTGACATACAGATCAGTGGTTCCGCAGACTAGCGGGAGTTTAAACGTCAGGAAGAAGATCGGTGCTGTGATGTGACTTTTAATTTATTTTCGTGCACAACTTCTGATGAAGGTGAAAGGAGACTCACCGAAAATTCAAGTGTAGGACCTTTTTGTGTTCTTTGGGGGTGGTAAATGTGTTTATGTTGTGGTTTTTAAGAATTATGAGGAGGACTCAACCAGCATGGAATAGTGCTTGGACAACACCAGTCATCAATTTGTCTAAAAGAAATCTTTATGTGGGGGGAGGAGTTAGTTTTGAAGCTTGATCCGAAGTTATCCCAGAATGGGGGAAACCCAAGGCCTGATAAGCAAAATTCACTGCCAGTGCAGTAGAACTCGAGAAGAGTTTGAGGGAGCTGAAAGGAAGAAAAGAGCCAATTTTTCAAGAGGTAAGTGGAGGCAATCTGGCTACTGAGGAAAGTTGAGTCCATTTACAGGGTGGTCCACAAAAAACTGCCATATGGAACCTTACATCCTTATGACTTGTAAGTTTTATATCCATGACCCAGCTTTGCTGTTATTTAATTTAATTTTTAAGTTGTTTGACATGTTTTAAACCCTTCACCTGAAAACGGTTCCGACCTAGGAACCGATACGTCGTGATTTCGTATTTTCACCAGCAGTTAATGGTTACTCTGTATTTTTAATAACTAAAGTGCTTTTTAACTTTCTGCTTTTTGTTAAAATTTTCTAAGGCCAACTTTTCTAGTTAGCACCCCTCAGAATCAGGAAAGGACGGAAATCAAATCTATGAAACGGGGAGATTTCGGTCCTCTCCTGGTTCTGAAGGGTGCTAAGTCCAACTTCATCGTGATCTTTGATAGGAAGGAGTACATTCGTAAACCGGGAGGCGAATTTCAGATTCACAAGCTAACTAGAAACTGGAGTAAGACCGTCTTCACACCCTTAATTCGTGCATTGAGGGAAATGTCAGAAGCTGGTAAAAGGAGGACTAATCACTGAGGAAGTGAGAAAGCGCCCAAGGCCAAATCCGGACTCCGAGCTGACGGGCGTGTTCGGCCAGGTAAAAGTATAAAAAAGGGAACCCGATACGAATGATTACATCTGCGAAAGGAGGGCCACACCCTTGGCCATTTGAAGTTGATTGGTTCTTGCCGCAGAGGCTCCAAAAGAACATTTGGGGCACCCACACCCGCGGTGGCACGGTTTGGAAGAGTGAGGCTGGAAGAGGGAGACCGGTTTAGGTCCTTTTTTTGACATTACCGCCATGCTCAATAATTTCTCCCACCGTCTCATCATTAAGATATAGCATGAAGCTGCCGGGAGACAAGGATGAAGAAAAAGAGGTCCAGCTAGCAGGAAGGTCCGTAAGCTTTACTTGTGCATGTACGTTCAGTTCTGATGCACCACCTACTGGCGCAAGTTGCAGGCAGTCCCATGGGGTATTCCTACTCACCGTGGATTAGCGATTGTACTACAGGACTTCGACCAGAATGTCGTTCATAGCCACCAGTTACTCAAACTCACGGTTAGGTATGTAGAAGACACCATCACGACAAAGGCGGAGGACCTCGTCGAAGTCGAGAAGACCTTGAACGCATGTGTTCCAGACTTGGCTTTGCACCAGAGAGAGACACGGGTGGTGAACTGCCATTCCTAGCCATGGTGGTGCAGAGAGGAGGCCCAGGGGAAGCTGAGGTGGAGAACATATGTGAAGCAAACGCAGACGAAAAGGGTATAGTTTAATTCAGGGCACCCAAAAGCGCAGCTCTTAGCCATCATGCGAAGGGAGATGAAAAAGATCTGTACCCCGGTAATGAAAGTGGGCGAAGGGAGGAAGTGGGTTGAGAAGGCAAAAAAGAAGTACTT
This sequence comes from Lithobius niger, assembly GCA_023313725.1. NCBI lineage: Eukaryota > Metazoa > Arthropoda > Chilopoda > Lithobiomorpha > Lithobiidae > Lithobius > Lithobius niger. The sequence continues at coordinate 24,028 of JAHWFP010252607.1, read as the reverse complement.
TGGATTAGGATTACCAGCTAAGTCCATCAATGAAGCCATCCGCACAGCCAAGTCATAGAAGAAATAACTTCAGAGAATCAAGAGAAAGGAAGGAGAAAGGAGACCACTGAAGTGGTTAATTTACCTGCCGAAAAGTGGCGGAAAGGTCAAAAAAGCCCTGGACAAAGTGAGGAGCAACTGTTTCTACCGCACCCCACAAAATAAGAGTTAGCCTCCTGGGGAGTAAGATTTTGAAAATAGAAGAAAACAACACACCGTCGTCTCAGCCACCAATGGTGGAACCCGCTCTAGAGGCTCAGCTACCAACGGTGGAACCCGTTCCAGCGACCCAACAACCCACAAGAGGGAAGGTCCATAGGTACACGATGTGGTTGAATAAGCGCAAGACGGAACAAAACGGCAAAGAAGAAGAGCATGTAGGAAAAGGCGATTCAGAAGACCCTATGACCAACAAGCTTCCGATGACGAAGAGGGGTAGTGTACTGGATCCCTTGTGCTAAATACCCGCAAAGTTACATCGGGGATACCAAGCGTCGAGTTGGCGTTACAGTCAGAGAGCACATTCAAATGACTTAAGAAGGACAAGAGAAGAGCCGTTAACAAGCATAACAAAAAAACCAGACATGAAATCAACAGAGCAAACCAAAGTTTTGCTGTTCTTGAACACCACCAAAGGAGCAAATCTCCGGGCATTGGAATCGCTAGCGATCTAACATGGTAGGGAAAAATCAATGCCACTTACAAATATGCACAAACCAGCATACAGATCTTAAGATTGTTTACCGCTTGAAGATAACAATGCCAGTAACGAAAGTGAGGGAAGCCACAGCAGCAATGAGAATTGACTCAAGGCTACCTACGAAAGGAGGAAATTCATATGTGAGCTGACGAAAGTTCGTTGTAGTAGGAGTGCAAATTTGCGTGCAAGTCTGTTGACTTTCTCGACTGATGAAAACAGCTGTACTGGCTACAGAAAATCCGCCAGTTTAGAAAAAAAACTGTGGACCAGAACGGCTTGATTCCAAGTTCGTTTCCGTTTTGGTTCAGCGTAAAATTGGCTAAGTAATCAAGAAAGTAATCAGAAAACCAAAGTAATGTTCCTGAAATATCGGGATTTGCCGGGTAATTTTATTCATTACAAAATATGCTAAAACTAATTATACGTTGTAACGAAGTAATTTTCTTGTCCCTGCAGAGTTGAAACATAGTTTATATAAAATATTTTGAGCATTTTTAACCAAATTATAAATGAAAATGTGCGAACACCTCAATTAGTGGTAAGAAGAACTAAAAGTTTCCATGCCGTGCACTACAGTTGTCCCAGTTACCGATGTCTGGCAATGTGTTCCAGCAATCTGTCATGTCTAGCAGGCAGTGTCGCTGTCCAGTCGCGTTAGGCCTAAGGTGCCATCTTGCGACGATATCGGACAAACAATAATAAAATAAAATGTCAAAATAAAAACAAATAATCTATGAAGGATTTTAAAGGACGAATAACATTTTAACACTCTACGAAGTAGGAAAGCGATCGGCCACGTGCAAATGCAAGTGACTTGCCCAGTATGAAGTTGTTGAAGCAGTTTTATTTTGACTTTTATTTTGACACCATTTTACATTAAGTTTGCAGTTTTACTAAAATTATATAACGAAATCTTTTTAATAGTTTTTCAAATTTCGTTAAAATGAAGTAAAAATGGGACCCCCCTCCCCCATGAGTTTCATTGTAACTAGTTTTGAGTGCACTATAAAAATAAATAAAAAAAATTCCTTTAGAAGATCAAGAAGCTTTCAGGCAATGTATACCAGGTTATTCCCTTATAATTACTTCATAGTTTAAGTAAAAATCACACCAGGGAATCAACAAACCCAATTTTGTAACATAGCAAGGAATATCATATTACTGCCACCGATTTTTTTTTTTTTCTTTTTTTTTTGGGGTGAGGAAACGGTTTAAGTTGTAAGGTTAAGGCCATTAAAAAAAGAAAAATTGGTTCTCAGGCCCTCCCGCACCGATTTTTCGACGGGAAATAAAAAGAAACGACGCGGCAAAAATAGCAGTTACAGATCAAAAATGGTCTTTAATGAGAAATGAAAATACAAAATTACCATTCTTTTCGTTAAATTATTTTGTGGAACACGTGGTATGCATAATTACGAGGCAGCTTTCTTTATTTTACCCAAAATAAAAAATAATTTCCTAAAATGTATTGAAAAACAGGGCCGAAAAATAAAAAAATAAAAAATAAATTCCTCCCGCCCGCACGGATTTCGTGAGAAAAATGCCCGAGAACCAACTTTCTTTTTTTAAGTGGCCTAAGGTCTAAGCATTTAAAAGGAAAATATTCAGATTACCATCCTTTTTAACTGACAAGCTAAGCTGAGGGAAATCGTACAAACCAGATGTGTGTCGTGGCCCATTACCCCCTGGCTTGCCTTCAGTTACTACAGTATAACCTCGTTAATAAGAACTCGGATAACGAGAAGTTCTGCTTAAAATAAGAACTTTTTTGAAGATTTTGGTTGGTCAGCTACTCAGTCAGTACTAAATATAAACGGCTATAACGAACTCTTATTAACACGAATGTACGGCTAAGATCAACAAATTATTTACAATTACAGCTTTTTATAAATTTGCTGTTCGTAATGATACCCCCCCCCGAATTTATTTTTATTCCACGCAAAACATTGATCACTAGTCGACTCCATCTTGGGAAGTGATTAGAGTATACAAGAGTTCTGTCCGTTTGCGCAAGCGCAAAAGTCAAGGATGAGTGAAAAGAAAATAGCCTACAGTGTACCGGTAGGCTACATTACTTTAAAGTTACAGTTCAATTTCTCTCGTCCGTTTAATAAGAACTATGGTTAATAAGTACACTTTTAGCACTCCCCTTAAAGTTCGTATTAAAGAGGTTTTACTGTACATGCATAACATATACGTAGTATCAAGAATTTATAGGGTTGGGGAGGAGAATTTTTGACTTGAGACCCCTATTCGTCCTAGATTCATTCATTAGTTCCGTCTAAGTTTATAGAGGGTGCCAGGAGTTTTATGTGGCAATTTCTACTCAGTTTTCAGCCTAAAATTAAACTAAACTAAACGAAACTAGCTTTGTGTTCAATTATTATTTAGTTTAGCTAAGTTGTTGTAATTTTGTTTACTTTAGATTTGGGCTGAAAAATGAGCAAAGATTGCCCGATGGAACACGTGGCGCCCTTTGAAAACTGACAGAACTAATAGGAATGAATCTAAAGCGTTGCAATAGGCACTTTTTAGAGTTACAAACCTCCTCCTCAACTCTATAAATTCTTGGTAGTATAGAGGCAAACGCCACCTCATGCTAGGAGGTAATAAGCCACGCACATGCTACAAGATATTTATAATTACTATTTATTACTAATCCATCCCAATCTCATCTAGGGTGGAGCCACCAATCAGCAGAAAAGACCCAAGTTTTCTGAATTAAAACTTCTGTTATAAAAGGCTATGGACATGACAGCTGCAGGAAAAAAATTACATTGGTTACAGACAAGCAGATGAACGTTGAGAGGTAAGGGAGTTCTCAGAAGCAAGTGAATACAACAAGGGTGAACTGTCCACAACTGCTACCGTACTTCACTTCTCCAAAAATACACGACAGTACCTAAAATGATTCCATTACTAAAATTATACATTTCTTGTGCTGGGCTGTGAGGCCGACTTACTCAAATGTAATTGTTGGGGATTTCAACCTCTACACTGTGGATTGGCCCACGCAGACTGCGCGCGATGTAACTCATCGTCTGTTCCCTCACCAAATTGCCCCATTAGGATCAGCATGTTTCCGAGCCCACTAGACAGAATAATATTCTTGATCTCCTTTTTTCCCAAGACTGGAACCTCATCTTTGATGTTTCGGTCATGGACGATCTTGGTTCTAGTGACCACAACATTGTAACTTTTCGCACTCAATGCACTTTCTCCACGTATGCCTCCACTGTCTATCAAGAGGGTAAGATTGATTTTGGCCTCTTGCGCGTCTTGCTGAACGAACAGAAATGGGATGATCTTGTTTTCGGTAGTGGTGTGACGATCGACCATATTTGGGATAATTACTCCCAACACACTCAAACATTGTGTTGACCGTTGTAGGCGTCACTCTCAAGGCTCTAAACGTTCGGGCCAAAAACCGTTGCATGGGGTTTTGTCTCTGCGTGCCCCAAAATTGAAACTTTGGAAAGCCCTTAAAGCAGATGCAACACAAACATCCAACTATCGCCCAAGTGCACTCAGGTTCGTCCCTTGTCGAATGATGGAGTCTATAATCAAAGACACTATCCTCGACCATTTAGTAAAGTTAAACCTCTTAAAGCCAGACCAATTCAGCCTTCTTCCGGGAAGATCTTCTATGTATCAACTGTTGTTGGCCCTCAACTCTTGGACTTGTGCACACGACCAGGGAATTAATACAGACGTGAACTGTTTCGACTTCCAAAAATAAATTATCGTGGAATCTTGCTTAATTGGAAGCGCTGGGTATCCGGGGACAGTTGCACTCTTGGATTGCGTGCTTTCTTTCAGACAGGTCACAGCGTGTTGCGGTGTCAAACTCTCTCTTCCTCCATGAAAACCACCAGTGGGGTACCACAGGGCTCCGTCCTTGGTCCCCTACTTATTGTCATTTTTTTGAATGATTTGAACTGCAATTCCGACACGGTTCTAGGCTACAAATTTGCCGATGACCTGAAAATGAGTTCAAGAGATTATTGCTGCTTCCGATGTGGTATCCTTATACAGGGATGAGAATGCAGTCTTGTAAAAAGGTCTGAACAATTAATGAAGAGCCTGCTGGGGGGTCTGGGGGGGGCAAAGCCCCCCTGAAGCCAAACAATTTTTGCATATTTGTGTGCTGAAAACACCCTAATCTTCGAAGTAATTATAACTTTTCACATCAAAGTAAATTTTTGCTTTGCACTGAAACTAAATTAAAAACATAGTGCCTATCGCTTAAAATGAAATTACAAAGTGCTCCCCCCCCCCACATCCAAAATAAAATATGAAAGTATACGATGCAGAAAGCTGACAATTTATATTTAAAAAAAAACCTTTTATATATTCAATATTTAATAGTATATAATAACACACGTGTAGAGGCTGGCTTCCCCTATGAACGTAAGAAAGATATAAGGGCAAGGTGGTGAGCCAGTCGTGTCGTTGTTGCCTGATACGATGATTGATAACTTTATAAATAAATACGGATACGGATGAATAAATACATCTTAGAATGATCACCAGTCATGCGACTACAGCAACCAAATGCAGTTATCAAAATTCAGTGTTTATAATAGTAGCCTATTGTCAATTAATGCGGTTTTTCTTTCGAGCTACATTGGCTGCAAGTACGTTCAGAGCTTCTGTTCTTTTTCTTTTCTGTTTTACTCTGTGTGCCTTACGCGCTGCTTTCTCAGCCAAGTCCATGAGTACTTTGCTTTGTTTCTTGGTTTAGAGTTTTCCTTTAGCAAGTTTCAAACGTTCTTTCCTTTCATGTCTGATTTTACGCTTCTCTGCCAGATTCTGCTTATAGGCCTTCGCTGCACCTGCCATATTTTAACGGAAAAAAGTCGGAATTCCGCCGAAAGTCGGAAGATTCTCATGCCTGCTTATAGCAAACTACTAACTGTATTTTGAGCTAGGCATCTGCTTGGAAATTGCCCCCCTATGAAACCAAATGTCAGACCTTCTACATTGGACCTTCAAACAACCACATGCTTCTTAAAACTGACAAAATCCTGGATCTTGGTGTCTGGTTAACCTCCAATCTAAAGCTTTCCCTGCACTGCAGCGGTAGCCTTCCGTCGCCTTGCTATTGTCAACCGATGTTTTACTTCAGGCAGCCGCGACACAAAGCTTTGGGCTTTTAAGGACTTTGTCAGGCCTCTTCTGGAATATGCAACCCCGGTCTGGTCCCCCTCCCTGTTGAAAGACATTGACCTGGTCGAATCAGTCCAACGACGCTTTACAAAGCGTCTCCAGGGCATGGGGAATTTGCCCTATTCTAAGCGTTTAACTACCCTCAATCTAGACTCCTTCGAACTACGCAGACTGAAGGCTGATCTCAGCGCAACATACAGTATTCTACGTGGCATGCTGGGTGCTGAACTTCTTTTCGAGGCCTGCCCGGTCACAACTACATGCGGTCATTCCTGTAAGTTAATGCATCCACAGTTCAAATCGGAATCTCGTAGAGTCTACTTTTCTGGGGGCGCCGGAATTGTATCAACATGGAGTTACGTTAACTCCAGAATTTTTTTAAAATTCTGACCCCGGTGTTGGACCCGAATTACAGTAACTCCGGATTCGTGATTTGCTTTAAAAGTGTCTGAAACAATACGGAATTGTAGTAACACGGTTTCAGATGTTATATGTATAGCCGCAGCGAGCGAGGCAGGGACGTTATTTAATCATCTACAAAATCAGTAGTTACGGTAAATCCGTGTTACTAAAATTCCGGATTATTTCAGACACTTTTAAAGCAAATCACGAATCCCAAGTTACTGTAATGCCGGGTTCAACACAGGAGTCAGTATTTATGCTAATTCCGGAGTTAACGTAATGCCACGTCGGTACAATTACGCACCCTCCTTTTCAACGGGAGTTGTTTCAGCCTGGAACTAACTTTCCAACTTGGCCATCACGAGCACCTCTGTGGCTCTTTTCACACAACACTTACCTAACCACTTAATGGTGGTTAAACAGTACTATACTTATTATACTTATACCTACCTGAGACTCTCCTAATGTGGAAAAGTGTTAAGATGTCATTTCTATAGTTAATGAGGCACCGGCTGCAATGTACCTGAAAATGTAAAGCATACGTAAACAAGAACAAATCAAATATCAAAATTTTATACCAATTTAACGTTCCACAAAATTATGTATGCAGTAAAACTTCTGTTGGCTAGCAGCCATTTCAACAGGCATTATCTTGAGTAACCATGCTTCAAAAAAAAAAAAAAAAAAAAACAGTCCAAGGAATGGTCATTACTTATAGCAGGAAGAGGTGGGAAAAAATAAGATCCTACAATATTTACACAATGAATGTATCGATCAGTGTTTTAAGCAGTTTCATTATTATTATTATTATTACAGTGACGGTGTCCAAATGGCACTTTCAACAGTGAGAGATTCTGAAACGTAAAGGCTTCAGTGGAAGCAAGCGAAGTTTATACACAATTTAGAGTGGCTATCTCAGTACTAACTACATACTTTCTTAAACCGATGTACTTTCTTCTAGTGAATATAGTTATGTAGACAGAACTTGGATGCAAAAAGAAATTGAAGCCAACCCTTAACCAGTCTGGAAATAGGTAACCCTAAACGGGTCTGAACAAGATATTTTAGCGAAATTGAGAGACTGGTTAAGAGTTTCTTGAAACCTTATGTCAGCTAAATCAAGCGAATGCTTATACTGTATAGGGAAACTGGATCAATTTGAACCCGATTAGAAGTCATGCGAAGGAATTTTGAAGGGGAGGAATAAACCCAGGAATTTAAATTCAGATCATCGCAGGGGTCAAGAAAATGCTCAGGATATGCAGGATTAGAACCCCACAGCCGCTGAAGAAGGTTGGTAGTCTCTCACACTACCCTGAGTGACACTGACTAGTTAGGACTTTGCCAGGTCCCCGTCCGGTTACTGACCAGATCAATTTTTTTAGGCAACTAGGCTGAGCTCTGCCACGATGACCAATCAAGTAGTTGGTGGGAAACATGTCACAAATTTGAGTTCCCATTTTCAATTCTTCTACCCCCGACATCCACCATTAATAATGACCATTCCCGAAAGCTCACATGGACATGACAATTGTCCATCCAAGCTTGTTAGAAAACAGCTAACTTTATGAAAACCTGAATTTTCAGAATGTCTGCAGTTTTCATTAACTTTACAGCTTATTTTACATAAATCCACGTATTTAACATAAGCTACCAATAATCGCCAATTATGCCAGTATTAGATACATTTTGATGAAACGCTACCAAATGCAGTATTGATTCTTTAATTTGTGGCTTTATTGATTATGATGCTACTGGTAGGTTTTTTGACAGATAAACCAAAAACATGATTTGATCCATACAAGTTAAAAGAAAAAAAGTCACTATCAGCATGAAAACAAAAATGAGCAGCCTACTTGATTGTTGCAGTGGTGCTAGCCGCTAACAGACCAAAACAACTATTATTCCAAAATCTTATAAACCCGTAAAGGTTAATAACATTGGTTGCCGAATTTCTCACTTTAGAGGTGGTGACAAGCACCCCATGAAACAAAAACTGGGGAATATCAGGGTTGGGGACTTAAGGCTGTTAGACCTCTAGTAGGCCCAATTTTGGTTTGGTAGTTTCCCCCCAACCTAAACAAGCCTCTTCACCCTAACTTAACCCTGAAGTTCCCCAGCTTCCCTCCCGCATTTGTTCAGTCTAATAGTTAGCTCTCCCACAGTTTGCTATTTTTCGTCAACTTCAGATATATGTTCCCATGCTGAAAAGTAGGTTTTAGTCACATCACAATGAAGTATTGAGGCTTTCAATATCAAATGTATGTTTAGGCATATGTACTACTACTACTGCAGAACAGTCTACAGCACCACAAAAAAAATATTTTCTATTCGTCTGTTCCGGATGAAAAATATGTTTTATCCCTAAAATGCCTACCCAATTAAATTTATGCGTTATTGTCCGCAAAGACGAAAATTTCCTGACATTTTAAAAATCTTTCCTTCCATCGCACCGAAGTACCCGAAGTAAAATGATCCAGACACCTCAAGTGCCATAGTTGTTTGGATTGCTGTTTATGCGCACCGTCAGTGGCAACAACTAGGAGGCAGGGTGGGTAATTGGTAGATATTCTAGGCACGAAAACAGATTTTTCCATCTAAGGCATAGGAATGGAAATTAATTGTTTTTATCCCAGAATACCATCCCCAATTAAATTTTTGCATGGTGTAGATTTCAACAAATTGGTGGTGAGCAGTTGCCGTTGTCACCTCCCGTGTATTTGGTGGACGTCTTGCAGGTGCCTTGTATCTTCCCGTGCAAGGAAAGAGTGGTCCAAATGAAGACAAAGCAGCCGCTTGCGATCTTTCTCGAAGAAAAAATGATGCGATATAACACATTTCCCGGAGACAGCCTGAAGAATTTCTTCATGGGAAACTTCCATGGTGGCAGCACAAGAAGCGGAGAAGGTTTGAAGCTCGTGGGCAACACTTCTGATGAATTAACTACTTCTGACGTTCAGAAGTAGTGAATTCATCTGTATATTCTTAGGTGAATCCGATGACGTGTCCAGGAAGCGATCGTGGCTGGAATAGCTTGTCCTGTACTGGATCTGTAGGTAAGAAATAAGTGCTTGCCTATTCGCCACTTCGGATCCTTAGTAATATTGAGGAAGAAGCATAGTGCCCTGACCAAGGGAGACCCAGTGCTGGAATTGTGATGGATGCTTCCGTAAACACTTCCCGAGTCTTTGCTCTAAACGACGCTCAACGGAGAAAACTCCTTGAACTGACATTTGGGCAGAAGCGCAGTTCAGCCTAGTGCACGACGAGGGCTTGAAGCACACAGAGTTTCCTGATGCCAAAGCGAACAAAAAAGGCAGTCCTTCGGGTTCGGAGTTCATTGAGGAGGCTTGTCAGCACACAAGGTAGATCCTACTTTAGGACTTCGAAATCAGAAATGTGTCCGGCTACTTTGCAAGAGAATTCATGGCCGAATGCAAAAAAGTGACGTGGACATGTTCACCCCAGAAGAGAACTGGCGTTTAGGAGGTATGTAAGCTGTGCTGCGGTTGGAGCAGTCATATTTCCATAGCACCAATGATACGCCTAAGTCACAGTTTTCGTATGTCTAGTGTGATGACCCACGGACACAGCAGGCGGTAGAGCAACAAGGCGTAAAGTTTTGGGACTGGAAGCACATGCTAAAAAATATTTCCCTTCTTCTGGGCGAATAGATCTTATTCCACGTATAGCCTTCTTGGATTTTCCACTGGAAGTTCTAGAAGAGGGACGCTGAATTGTTTTGCTGCTCAATCCGGGGTGAAGGGGATGAATGGTCATTCCATCTTTTGTTATGGTAGATGACGTAAGAAGGGATGATATTGGGGAACATGTGGGTGTCCGACATTGTTGGAGCATTCGTCGCACAGATTTCAGAAACTTGGGCGTCAGTGATGGGGTCTAGTGGCAGAGAGGTCAATCATTGGAGTTTCCAAAGGGCAAAATTCCTCTTGCACAGAGGTCATAAATGTCCACTCCATCACTGAGGTTTTACGTTGGCTGGGCTGCTGGTCTGTCAAGACATTTCGGTTCCCCAGAATGTGAGGAGGCTTTATCTACATCTTCTAGATGACAGCGAGAAGAAAGATCAGGTCTGTCTGCTGGAGAGGAATCGCCGAGTAGGTTCCCCCTCCTTAGTTCAAGTAGCAACAGCAGAGAAGTCGTCGCTGTGTATTTGAATCGTCTTATCCTACAAGAAGTCCTGGAAATGACGCCCAACAAGGTAGACCTCTCGCTGAAGTGAAGCTTGTACTCCTCATTGGGCCCACACTCCAGCAGCGGTTGCTGTGCTGGTGTGGGTATTCCATCCAGTGGTTGACACATCCGTAATGATAATCTGTGGTGGTTTCTTCCCCAGGGATGGGACCACAGAGGTAGAGTGCAAGAGGTCGCACCAACACAGGGCATCTGGCGTTGGAAAATATTTGACTGGGAAAGGGCACTTGTCCTGCGTAGGGGCCTCTTGCCATAAGAGGGACCGAAGAGACCTTCTACAGTAGCGAATGGGCTTCAGCTGGCGAAAGGAGCGATGCCTGCTTGGCTATGAATGACGACCTCAGGAGAAAAAATTATGGAGCAGGGAACACGACCAGTAAAGGGAAATTATCAAATAGAAGCGAAGGGGCTTCTGTATGATGAGTCACTGTGGCCGATGAAGGGGCAGCAGATGACAAGAGTCTTTGACGAAATAAGAGTTAGTAGAACCAAAAGCAGTTTTAAAGACTTATTTGGACTTTTAATTTCGTTGCTTTAGGTGAAGAACCTGCCCTAAAACGTGACTTCCGCTTAGGTGAGGAGCTCCTCTTTACTGGCTAAAAGCGAAGGGAGCTCCATCAGCAGTGAAGGGGCATGGTGAGAAGCGAGACTAAGTATGAGCAAACTGACGCTGCGCATGGCGTAGTTTCATTCATCTCTCAGACGTGTCGCGCAAAGGAAGAATGAAAAACACAAAAAGTTTTTATGGTATAAATACAAAAAACACGGCTTTGAAGTTGACTGCAATCTCGATGAAGCCAACTGAAGATCGTGGATGTCTAGATCACAGTGAAGAAATGCAAAGTCCAAAAATCTTTAAGGAGAAACTGCACATTTCTTGAGCCAGTTTCGACAGCTTCCCAATTACACTGGCGGGCAAACAGTCATGGAACAGCGGACTAGCACTTACAAGCGTGTTTAGACTGGTGGTGCTTCATTCGCAAGTTTTCCAGTAAGGGTTCCAAAAAAAGTTTTACTTTTGCAGAAAAAAAACTACAACAGGAGCAACAATAATAGGAATAAGTTATAGTTAGATGCTTGTCATGGTCATTGTTTCTTTGGAGCACTGAACTTATTCAACCCTATCTTTCTTTCAAAGTCTTTTACAGTTCTCAATGCGATGATGGATCTTTGCACCCTGATGTGCATTGTTGTGAGAATATTAGTTCAATGTCATCATTTCCGTGAGCTAAAGTGAGGCCGCATTTTACAACTTTTGGTAAGTGAGGTAACTTATTGATTGGCCCCCTTCATTTGAAATACTTTTCCCCAATACGAGTCAATTCTTTGGAATTCAATTTTGCTATTCTTTACCACTTTTACAAGTCATCAGGACATCAGAATCAACTGCATAACATTTCCATTCATGTATTAAATTGGCTGTACAAGCTTCGCACCGCCATTATGAAAAGAACTTTATCCCCTTGAGAGTAGTTTAAGTCTGGAATTTCCTTCCCAGGGGCTACAGTCACTGCTAGCAGCCCAACACGTTTTTGGACAATCTTGTTCAAGCATTGCTTAAAACCTTTCTTGAAATTTCTGCGAGAATTTATAATTGGTAATTTCTTAAGTTCGGCCGATACCAACTTTCACCGTTCCGATCCGACCTGTTTTTGGTTTTTGTTAAATAACTTGAGAACGACTTAAGATATCACTCCGAAATAGTAAGATTTCAAAGCTCTTCATCGGTTTGAATGGTTTATTGAAACATCAACAAATATCACAAAAAAAACTATATTTGAACAAAACAGTCAGCCGGCACCATCCGATGCCGCTAGTATTGGTGCCGATATCGATGCCAATATCGCTATCGGCCGAGCCTTAGTAATTTTGTTTTAGCTCTATGCCTTAGCTTTTTACTTTTAACTGCCATCTTTCTGGTTGTTCTTAGTTAAGGCTGGATGTTAGCGACCCTCAGATCCTTGCCAGACATGTTGCTCCTGCAGCAAATCTTATTATTATTATTATTATTACCTTTTGTTAAGTTGCAGCAAAGGATGCCCCATCATTTTAGGTATCTGTTGAAGTGATTGTTGCGGAGACTTTTCCTTCTTTCTGATCCGTCAAGGCACTGAACGTTCGTTAAAACTGGATTCTTTAAAGGCAACGTTTTTCCAGTTTCTGGTCTGCTGCCATTAAGAGGTTGCATGCATTCGTACAGTATATGCCGTTAAATGGTCCAAGCTAATAATTTTTTTTTAAGTTGTGTCGTTCCCGTTTCAGAACAAATTTGCAGTTTTCATTTGGCACGAGATTATTTTCTTTGCTTACATTTACAGTCAGGAGATCACTGCCTGCAACACTCTCCAAAACATATGGCTTCATAAAATCGCATTAGAAATTGTACTACATTATCATTTAGTTTGTTTATAAAGTATGTCCACGAAAGTAATTTGATTCTTTTTGGTAGAGCGTCGTCAGAAAATAACTGCAGAGTTCACAGCAGATATCAGAAACTGAATTATCGGCGAATAAGTTGAAACCTGAGTGCTGTAATAATCCTCTTGCAACGAACAGATTGGCTTTTATTAGAAGATTTATTAGAACGGATTGTATTTTTGTCTGTGTCTGTACTGAACTTGGCATCACATACCATGTGAAAGGACGACACTGACAATAGTCCTCGACAACAAAGATGACTGCCAATCCAAATAACAATGGACTTGGAGTTTTGATCCAGCTAGTGTTGGGTACTCGAGTGCAATGGAAGGAAAGATTTAAAGACGTCAGAAATTTATCGTCTTTGCAGACCATAATGCAAAAAATTAGTTGGGGGACGATAATCAGGGATAAAAAGAAACCTAAACATGCTCTGATTGTACAAAGCTTCAAAATCTACACGACACATGGTACCGTTTTGAGTGTATGTTATAGCCGTCGCTACAGTTTTTATAACTGCACTACACCAATCCACCCTTAAGGCTATTTGTGATTTTCTCCTTGTACTGTATGCAGCAACCCAGGTGTGTTTTGTTTGCAGTGTCAGGCAGTCCTTGGGACTACTTTGAATGTGCAGTACACAGTAGCCCTTTGGGCTAGTTTCAGTGTCCTGTACACAATAGCCCTTGGGTCTAGTTTTCTTGTACTGTACAACGTAGCCCTTGGGGCTAGTTTCATTGCACCGAACACGACAACCCTTAGGGCAGCTTTCACTGTAGCCCTTTGGGCTATTGAACTCTAGCTACGGGTACGCAACCCAAAGGAAACTGCCGATCATTTGAAGGGAATCTAAAATTACACGACAAAAAAGGAAAACCATGTAAGCATGGAATCCAACTATTCTCTAATTTTTAGGGGTCCAATAAAACTCCCCAGCGCCACTTATTCAGCAGTGGTGGTAATAACACGGTCAGCTTGAAACTGATGTAAGTTGGAATGAAAAGAGTTCATTCCATTAAAAACTGCAACCCCTCCCCAAAGACACCCATATCTCCAACGGTATCCACTATTATACATCTGTCGATACCAACCATGGATCGTTAAATAATTTCACAAATTTAATTGTGTCTTGGATCAAAATGGCTATAAAATAACTCCCCCCCCCCACCCCCCAGTTTTTTATTCTGCTCTCAAAGGACTAGAGAAACCAAGATTAATATGCAAATATTGCATAGTTATAACTCAGCAACATAAATTAAAAGTTGACTTACCTTTCAGTAACCTTTTCTGCTAAGGTTTCAGATGTTCTTTTGATCTTGCTGTGTAAGCCAGTAACACCATACTGACATCATTCACGAAGTGTAAAGTTCATCCAACTTCAGTTTTATTTTGTTGTAATTAAAAACTGAAGTGTTCTTCAACATCAATGAGGTTTGTTACTGTGTTCTTGTACCCTTAACATAATGTCCGACAAGAACCGATTCCAACAAAACAACTTGGCACACAACATGTGTTTGCAAAACCTGTGCAAACCTAAACTGTAATACTAGGCTTGGAGGTATTGGAAGTAACTGATCGCCACTCGGCAAGTGACGGAAAATGGAACGCCCAACCTTAGGACTACACCAAGTCCAAATGGTTTTCGTTAAAGGATCACAGCTCGTAAAGTAGTCAAAGTCTAGCACTAGGTTGATAAATCTTTACACAGATGTTTACACACAATGTCAACGAAGAGTTGCAAACTGCTCTCAGTTTTGCTCTAAAAGCAAAATGATATGTTGTATTGATACCCAAGTGTGAATAAAATGGGTACTGAACCATAGCAGGTAATGGACTATTAAAAAATCCATTTTAAATTTGAATTGTAAAGCATTCCAGACATTTCTATTCCTTTTTTGTTTGTTTTTAAGTGAAAAGCAAAGTGCTTTTCATGACAATTATCGTGCCAGACAACACTTTATGATTTGCATCTGGTCAGTCACCAGCAAACGGCAATTAGTTGAGGCCTAAGTTAAAAAACAACAAAGAAGCCAACATTACTTATTCATAATGCATGTACACAAATATTATCGGCAGTCATAAAACTACCACCAGAAACCAAGGGTAAAGGTAACTTATTTGCAACAATAAACACATACAGAGGAATTTGGGGAGGGACGCCTATTTCACTCAATAAGCATAGGCTAATAGTTATGGTACATCTTATGAAATTACATAATTAATTTAAATTTGGCTTACTTTTATCTTTTACGTTGGAGTTTATCCCAACAGCTCTTTTTGTGTTAGAGCATCTTATGTGCGTCTGACTCCTTAATTGTTGATAAAATTTTCTTGCAATTTATACCCTTACGTTTTTGGTGTTGTCAGCAGTGAGTCGTATACCTCTTCCACAGAAGAGCGAAGCCTGAACTGGGCTTTGACCCAGTCAAGACTTTACCCTACCACAGAGAACCCGTGCGGACCCAGACTGTACACACTTTCAGGTTTTAATTGAGTCAGGCCTTGAGTTACCTCTGCGCCAGCCGTCTTGTGTGGAAACTCGGGACTCAAGCCTTGACTGAGTGCTTGATGCATGATAAGGAAGGAAGGAAGGAAGGGAAAAATAGCAGTGTTGTGAATGTTGTGGTGAGCAAAAAATTAACAGAAACCCGGACCGTGGTTTCAAAACCCTGAATTTCCCTATGGTTGTATGTCAGCGGTCAAACCCATAAAGCGGTGTTCACTTCCAACCAAGTGCCAAGGAGCCTTTGGCAAAGGATACTGCCAATAGAAACACATTTATCCCTAAAGTAGTCACAATGCAAGCTCCTTGAAGGTCTCTACGGAACTAGGTAATGGTGCCCAGTCCGACCAAGTAGGGTGAATGACGATAAGCAAAACCTAAGATGCTGCATAAAAGAGTGGTCATAGTGAAGTTTGGTGGTTACTACAGCTTAACCAATAAACGTGTTGAATTCGGTTCCAACAAATTTTCATTTCCGTTTTCGTGTGAACGTAACCACGACACTAATGGGGAAGCAGCATGACCAAGATATTGCTCTTCCACAACCTGATTATTTATCTCTCCCCCTCCAGCATGACCAACTAAATTTGTTTAAATAACGTTAAAGGTATTTCTCGCGCATAATGGTCTATGAAGTGACAGCTGTTAATTACAGCTGTGTCGCCATCCTAGTCATGTCCGTTCCCTAGGTTTTTTTTTTTTTTGCACGAGACAATAATTGTGAAGAAAAGAACTGTTTTCTACTGAAAACGTTGATATTTTTACCCAAAAATATTTAGAGACATAGTGGTGATTTTTAATGTCCTACTGTATTGGGCTCAGTTCATGAGCCTAACTATTGCAAAGTAACTAACAACACAACTGTTTGAACATTGTTTTCAGTCAGTTACACGATAACCGAAGTTTTTGAAAATTACTTAAGCGGTTTATGAAAATTAAATTATAATTGCAACCACTTGTGAATTTATAAACATACCTTATAAACTTGATCTTGTTACGTGAGAAGCGAGTTAAGAGCAGACTCCTATTAAGTTATAGCATCAGTGGTGTAAATTATACAGTAGAAACCATTTTGAATTGCTTTTGCAAGGCATCAACGGCACCTTGAAACCAATGTTACGGGTTTAAATGAGGTGGATGCCCATTATTTAACACGTAACACAGATTTTAAATTCAGTGTAGACTGAAAGTTTGTAATGGTGTCAATCAGTTTTAATATCCCAAATTGCTGACCCCCCCCCCCCCCCCTCTTAATTCTAACCATCCTTCTTGCACTAATTAGCCATCAGAGAAGAACAACTGAAATATCATAGGTTCTTCTAGCAACCCGTGAAGCGCGCCTCCCTTGGGAGGCACGGAGCAGCTGTAGGGGAGGCGCGAGCCGCTGCCGGAACCATACTATACGGGCGCATTTACGCAATGAATAGCCTGTGCATTCTCGTTGCTAGAATTTAATCGCGAAGGAAAGGTGTCGTTGCCATGGTAACAACAGCGACCTGGAATTATAAGACCTACGATCTGACGAAACCATTTCCCAGTCACTTCTAAACTCACATTATTGACGGTTTTCGTTGCGACATGGCAGAACCAAAATCGCCGCCACGTTTTAGCAGGCAATTTTTTAGCAGACGATTTTTTTTTAATTGTACATTGCAAAAGAATTTAAATTGTATAAGGAAAGCGAAATTTTTATTTTTAAATATCTACAGTTTTTTTGTGCAATCTACAGCCATTTTAGCCATCTTTCTAAACATTTTTGTTCTCATGTGGCAACATGCCTCATCGTAGTGGGGAAAAAATTGCACAGCTATTTTTTTTTTTTTTGGGGGGGGGGGGGAGGTGCCATTGTCTGCTAGTCCCAACGGGGAGGAATACTGTAGAAAGGTTGGGAACCACTGTTCTAGCACATCGAAGCACCAACGATTTAGGCTAACGCATTTTGCAGATTCAGCGATGCCCAGCCAAGCCACCAGTATTATGACAAGACTTAAACCTGGTGAGGGACACCATGCAGTAAAACCTACTTGCTCTTGCTCCACATCTTACATGGCGGGCAAGGGGGCCAGGGAGGTAGGGTACATTGCCAGAATTGCAACGTCATTTCTGTAAGAGTATGGGATACATTCTTTAACTTGTCGCATTAATTCTGTGCGAATCAACGTCAGTGATTCTACGTGTAGACCAAGACCACAACGACTTTATTTTCTCTTGCACCCACAATGGTAATTTGATGGATGTCATGGCACACACCATTTGCCACCAAAAGGAAAATCCAATCTTTGTGACAATGCAAGATAACTAAAATCGAAAAAAAAATGCTCCAATCCATGTTCCAGCTACCACGGAGACATATTTCACATTACCGCAGGTAGACTGCAAACTAAGGCTGCACCGATACCAACTTAACCGATCCGATACCGATCCAGTTTTAAAAATTTTGCCGATACCAGTACCTACACAAATATCCAAAATTGTATCCCCAATTTTTCATCAAGTGTAGTTTTCTGCAAAAGTCCACTAATTATTAAAATAAATTTTTTTTTAAATAGTAACCCAGTTAAAACCCAGATAGGAAGATACTCGGTGATTTCCTGAGCAAAACGCACCGAACCACATGTCATAATCTCAAACGGTTCCAACGATATTTCCGTGAAAAGTTGCCGACACCGATCCTATACCTAAACCGCGAATATCGGCAACCAAACCGATCCAATATCGGTATCGGTGCAGCCTTAGTGCAAACCTATACGATAGGATCGTTACACACAAACCCACGTGGCGACAAACAAAAGGCTCATCTTTCTTGGTGGAGGCTATCCTTTACAGCACATCTGAAGTTTTCTCGACAGCACAAGCTCCGAGTTTCTGATTTCAAAATAAAAGTACCCGTAGTGTATGTGCAAATATGTTAACGAAGTATAAAGATACTTTACGGAAGTCATCAATTAGTACATGCCTTTGTGTGCAATGAAGAGGCAAAATTAGCTTAGTTTTAATGTTTGCCTAGCTCCTCTTCATCCTACAAGAGTAATGCATCTGAATGCATTATTTTTATTTTAACCACAACTGACAGCCATTACTATTAGGCTATTTTTTACCGCAAGTACACCAAGTACAACAAAACGCACAAAATAGTACAGACTATGCAATACTACGACTACGCGTTTTTATTGAAATAACTGAAAATCAGAATGGGTCGAATTAATTTTAATCATCACGTTATCCTTGGCACCACGAAAACTAAAATCATACCTTAGATCAAGGATGAAAATGCTCACCTTGAAAGAAGTCTAAAGTATGACACGAGTTCTAGTTTTAACAACCATTTTTAGCCTAAAAAGTTCTTAAGATTTCCTTTAATTAATGCTTCAATAGGGTCGTTGATTTAAAAGGCTAAAACGAGTTTAATATACCATAAAGCAAAATTGTTTTGACATAAAAGACTATTTTAATAAGGGAGAAAAACCAAGAGGTTACCCTGGTTAACTCCTGCCTTAAATAGTATGATTTGTACTGAAAGTATTACCAAAACGTCGACAACAGACCAGTGCCGCAACTAGCTTTTTCCAAGGAGGGTTGCAAGGGCAAAATGTAGGCCCTTCCACAACAAGTAAACAAATTTAGGGGCAAAGTGACTACCAACCCGAACCAAAACGTAGTTAATTTTGTCTTACGTGGGCCCCCAACTGGTGAATTTTGGGCCCCTTGCACCCTTTGCACCATCCCTGACTGCGGTACTGCAACGGACAAACCATGACTGGAATGTTCTCCAATCTCCACCTTTGTAAAAAACAAGTCTCTTGTCTTTCAGAGGTGCATCAATAAAAAAAAAATCACACCAACCTTATTCAAAGATGTAGAGTGACAAAGACGAACGTGTTACATTTTTTTTTAGGTTTATTTATGCGATTATAACTTTTACAAAAATGAGCAAAACACATTTACGCTCACATGTGCAACAATAGCAAGTGTTTTGTTGCGAAGGCAAGCACTTTGCCAATGAAACACAGCAACAGATTGG
Organism: Lithobius niger; assembly: GCA_023313725.1. Taxonomy (NCBI): domain Eukaryota; kingdom Metazoa; phylum Arthropoda; class Chilopoda; order Lithobiomorpha; family Lithobiidae; genus Lithobius; species Lithobius niger. The sequence continues at coordinate 4,561 of JAHWFP010252607.1, read as the reverse complement.
CATAACTCACGCGTTCAAAATTTAAAGATATCGACATCCAAAAAAAAAATAATAAAGTCCCCAAGACAACAATCATAAAATGAAACGTCCAGATTAATGGAACAAAAGAGATCAATTAACAGAATTGGAAAATTTAAAATTAACACAGAAGGGGCAACACAGTTGTCCTCCTTATGGTTATTGTTATTACCAAGGATCTTCCCGAGAATATTTTTTTTTCCATAAATGCACTAAATGATGGCGGCCATCGATTAGGCCTAGTCACAAATTACACATGGTGGGCAACAATTACATGGGTAAAAGTTGCCTTAAAAGAATAAAAACATTTTCCGATTATACTTTACCCAACTTCTATAATAATACAGAACACATTTTCATGGTACCATACATGTTACTGTACGTAACTAAAACCACCACAGTCCCATACATTAACACCCAATTCTGCCATAATGTACGTTACAACTACGTATGAAAACAACAGTTGTGGTTTTCTCCATAACACCTAAAGTGATTAGATTACTGGTTACTTTAAATAAGCGAATATAAGCGAACGTTGTAACATTTTAGTTTAGAAACTAACAAGTTGCATATTGCAAGCTAAGGGCTTGTATGGCTGAAGAACGTTCCCTTCTGCAGGGCCTTGCAACAGTTTGCACTATGATGTTTCCAGTACACATCAGCCCTCAATAGGCTGAGCCACAGCATGTAGGCAACCTCCTGGACAGGGTTTACATGTGCTGTACTGGTCAAGCAGCAAAAAAAAGTGACAGAAAGCAATACAGGAAAATAAATTGAATAGCACTGAATTCAACAATGCAGGGGAAAAAAATCACATGCTGTCTACGCCATAATGTCCACCAAGACTGGCTACAGCAGGAAAAAAGTGCCCCTTTCTTTAAGAACTGGACGCAAACTACGCCTACGCAACAGGTGCCAGGCAGCACCCAAGTTTATTACAAACCGGTATTACAATGGTTTTGTAATAAATAGAGTGACTAATTGGATATTCTGCAGTATAGCTTAATTCAATGCTAAAAATATTTCAACGTTACTACACAGAGAAAGCGTTAACGAAACAACGTTAATGCGGAATAGTGAGTAAGGAGTCGTGCAGATTAGCAGGGAAAAAAGGCATAGTTCAATGACAGCAGCCCAAGCATATCAATATACAGCCCGTCTCAAAAGTCCTTAGCCAGTTTTTTAGGCTTATATGGTGTCGTGGGTATTCATGGCAGAGACATGAAAAAGGTATGCATTTAATGGAGCAGGTATCTTCCACAATAGCTGTCACATGAAGTTCGTCATTGTATAATGTCTTGCCACTAGTCCAAGATGACGAACATTTACAGCGTTACCGAATACACTGAGGAACACTGCAGGTGTGCAGCCAGTATGTTCCAAGAGCATCTTCCAGATAGACCATTGCCACATCACACTAAGGTTTAGCAGTCTGGTTTAAGGAGACTGCTTCAAGTGGACGAAAGAAAAAGATCAAGAACACGGACGGTTACTTCTGAAGAGAAAAAACTTGATGTTGCAGCCAGTGTTGGTATTACACCAACATCATCACCGAGTGCTCGTGGTGAAACCACCTGCATATCTAAGGATTCAATCCATTGCATATCATATTTATGGATGAAATGACGCAACTCCAGACAGGTGAGCTGGTACTGGACTACCAATGGGCCGATACAAACCCCAAGTTACTGCCGAGTCAGATAGCAACAGTTTACAGAAACTTAACGGGATGATACTATTATCGGCCCTTTTTCATCCAAGGTAACCTGAATGGACAATGCTACAGGAATTTGCAACAGCAACTAGTCTAGCCACAGCTCGAACCTCTGTTTGATGCCAATGCTGACGTAGATCAGTATTTCATGCAAGATGTCGTAACTGCACATTCAGCTCAAGATTGCTACACAGTGAATTCCCAACCACTGGACAGGAACCTACAGTCCAGTGGCCTGGCAGGCACGTTCTCCAGGTCTTAACCCCATGGACTTCTTCCTACGGGATACCTGAACAATGTCATGTACCCTGCAGATCTAATTGAGGAGTTGCAAGAGAGAATCACAACCTGCCTAAGATCAGTACTGGAACTACATGTGCAACAGTCTTGGCCAGAGAACCTTGAAGGCAGTAACTTTGCTGTTGCTTTCCTAACTATATCACGTCTATGCTTTTCCGTTTCCGCTTTCTATATATCCAGCAAAAATCTTGCTGGACTTTATGACATGAAATAAATGCTTTTGTTCGCACTGAGGGGTGTGATTTGCTGATTTGAATACCTCAGTTTTCAATGGCAGGTCTATACATCATTGTGATATAATGCTTTTCCTGCAGTCTGTAACATCGTAGTCTCCCTTCACACTTCTAACATCACTAATTTTCACGGGTAACCAACAGAAAGAGGAAAAAAAAAATGGAGCTAAAACGTGCACTACAGCTGATTTGCCTAAGAGTGAATTAATTCATACTGGTATTTGAAATGGGAGAGGGCTGACTCAACAGGGTTAAAAAAAAATCAATATTAGGCCATTAAAAAAAGAAAAGTTGGTTCTCAGGCCCTCCCGCACCGATTTTTCGACGGGAAATAAAAAGAAACGACGCGGCAAAAAGAGCAGTTACAGAACAAAAATAGCCCTTAATGAAAAATTGAAATATAAAATTACCATGCTTGTAGTTAAATAATTCTTTGGACACATGGTACGAAGCCTTACAGGGCAGTATTCTTTATTTTATCCACACTAAAAAAATAATTTCCCAAAATATACGGAAAAATACGGTCGAAAAATAAAACAAAATAAATTCCGCCCACCCGCACGGATTTCTTGAGAAAAATGCCCGAGAACCAACTTCCTTTTTTTTAAGTGGCCTTATGTCATCATGTAGTCTCTTTCAGGTAAATCAACAGTAGTTAGTAGTTACACATTTCAGCTTTGGTTTTCTCCTCTCGTCACTGGGTATCCCTAAATGTTAGTGAAATTAGAATCATGGGGGAACAAAGGTTTTAGTGATGAACTACACTTACTGTGCTTAGAAAAAATGTGTATGTGAGGTGAAATAATTATTTGAAACACCCTGTACATATTGTATGCAACAGTGATATAAGCAGGCCTATATCGTACAACCATACAAACTGGCTAAGGACTTCTGAGCCATGCTGTAAACAACTCATGGCGTCTCTGACAAGAGCATTACATTAATAATCTAATCGTCCATCCTCTGCAACCCACTAAAAGGATGAAACAAAAAGGACACGTCTAACTACTTCGTACTATGTCAACATGTACCTGCGTTGATGATAAACTAACAATGAGAAATGAGTCCTAGGATCTTCTACAATTTAAAACGATTTACTGTTAACTATGATGATGCAGACGGTTTCATCCTATTCCCCGTTTTGTTTACCAAATTATACTAGACTGACAAATAAAATCAAACGATAAATGACGGTTTTATTTTCATACTCAAGGAACAATTGGAATGGTTCTTGTAATCAGTCTACTAATGCCACTTTCGGCCCATTAAAAAAATGTTAAAACCCTTTTAACAACAGTATCCGTCAAGTCCTACAATTTACATTTTTAAAACACCCCCAAAATTAATTTTGTAGCCTTGAACCTTAGATTTGTAATAAATTCAATCAAACTTTTCTGACAGAAAATAAAGTAATCAGAATAATTAGGTTCATCCTTGTTTAAGCGTTGTAACTATGCCACAAAAGGTTCACAATTTAAACAAATGCATTTGATGTTGGAGCACCAGACTGATACTTGTTTACAGACATTCCTGATATGCAAAGGCATTTTTATTTGTCTAAGTCAACACTGCAGACAAGTCGCCATTAAAAATAAAATTGTGACATTTGAGCTACAGTACTAATTTTAAGTGAGCTAAGCCATAAGCTTGTAAGTGATAAGAATCATACTAAGTTAAAATAAGATGCTTCATGAATTTTCATTAAAGCTATATGGTAAACAGTTAAATATGAGAGAAACGAAATGTGAATTACATTAGTACTGGCCGTACACGTATGAAGAGCCACCACGAGAAGATGAGTAAGACTCCTCATTACGTCGTTGTGGTCGGGCTACCTGACGGGATAACATGTCTTCTTTCATCTTCTGCTTCATTTCAAGCTCATGTTGTTGTTCTTGAAGCATTTGGAGCTGTTGTCTCAGTTGCTGCTGTTGCAACTGCACTGGATCTCTTGTCATGGTTTGCTCTCTCATCATTACATTCTGTTGCATTTGGGAATTGCCACCGTATCCGCCGCCCATTCCACCACCGCCGCCTCCTTGATTACCAAGGAAATTTTCAGCACTTTTGGAGAGTGTAGCCGACAACAACTATTGACAAATGACACAAAATTCATGTATTAAGATAAAGGTCCTGAAAGAGTTGTTTACTTCACAAAATACCGGCTGTGGTAATATACCGGCTGTAAGAAAGACAACAGTAAAACTGTTCTAGTGTATGTTGAGCATCATCTAAAATACCACTATTGGACCAAGGATAAGATGCACTCGTCCAATTGGCATACTCATGTTAAGGC
>JAHWFP010252605.1:11877-22035 GCA_023313725.1 Lithobius niger | reverse complement strand
TGTTTGCAAGAACTAGAGAGCATTAATTTTTCTTAGTAACACAGAATGTCTAGCCGATTCAATTTAGCGCTAAGTATTGTCAAACGTTTAAAGTTATGGAACTTATAGTTTCCGTAATTCTTGGATGCGGCTATGTTCTGTGTAGAAGGCTTTGTGAAGCTTACTCTGCTCAGCGTAGGCTTCCCAATACCTGGCGCACAATTGAAAATCGGCTGGATGTTCTGTGTACAAAAACTAGAGAGCATGTGTGGAGAGTTCATTTTTTTAGCAACACTTTTGAATTGTTCGTTACGATGGATGAGATTGCTCTCATTGTTAATTTTTTACACGTGTTTGTGAATAGGGCAGGAATTCATGAACAACCTTTAAATCAGTCTTTCAGACAAGTTAACATAATTTTGCAAACACTGCACAAAGTTAAAATTCTTCTAAAAACACCCTCAACATCGGTGATTCGGGAGGTAATAAACTTAGAATAACGAGAGCTGCGACCTCAAAACGATGTATTAACAAATTTCTGTAAATTCTTTTAGTTCTGTCGTTTGTTTATTTATGCATTTAAAAAAAAAGTTGACATTCAATTCCAGATACCAAGAAAAACATTTATTAATTTGTTTGTTTTGCGGTTGTGTCAAACTGTTGTATTCTAAACTTCTTCTGACTAATGTTGCAATTGGACCACCCGTTTGCCCAATTCCTAAAACATGTTGAGGAATTTTTTTGAGCCATGTGAAGCAGTCATTGAGTACCAGGCTTACGTACTCAATTGGCCCAATTAATAATAAATTAACACAAATCAACGTAAATAATAAGAAGGCAAAAAGGAAATCGGCGAAATCAGCGAAATCTTACACAACCTAAGACACCAAGCTACCTTTATGCACTTACGTTCAGGCCCGGACTGGCAGCCCCGGGGCCCAAGTGCCGTGAAGTTTTAAAAAGGCCCCCAACACAATCGGAGGGGGGGGGGGGGGTTTGTAGGTGAAATTATGCGATTTTATTAGACCCGGTCATTATATGTTTATGGCCGTGGAGGGGGGACGGACAAATAGAGAATGTGACCATCAAATGTTCAATGCCCCCCCTCCCGCAAAATTTTAACCTCCTCAATTGTTACCCTTCTGAGCCAAGGATCCTGATTCAGACAGGCGAGCCAGTTAATTACCAGCTCACTGCCATAGCACGTTTGTAGATGTGGTCACTCATCCAATGGCACAAAGATGACTCCCTGAGACAGGGTCACAACCACGATCGGTACTCCCTTTGACCGAAATTAACCTTTTTAAACGCCTTTCATCTTTGAAATTAAACTAGTTAGAAATCAAAATATTAATTTCTTCACACACTTTTCATCTAGGATGAAAAAGATCCATATGTGGTTGCATCGTGCTTTTATTTTTTTGCATTTAATTCCCATAGTAAATGGGTACAAGTCGAGTATCTTATCTGTGTTTGACAGTTAGGGCGCATTACACACGGACTTACCTTACATTCTCGCTGCTAGAATTTAATCGCGATGGCAAAGTTATCATTGCCATGGTAACAAAGCTGCCTGGATTAGCGGAATCCGAGGTCGTTTCAGTAATTGCTTTAAGTCTTGTAATCCGTGACAGTAAGATAAAGAATTCCTCCTGACGAAATTTTCTCAGTCGCTTCTGAACTCGTATTATCGACTGTTTTCGTTGCGAGTCGACGAAGCTAAAACCGCCGCCATGTTGGAATTTCAGATGATTTCTATCCTCTAGCTACGAGAATGCAAGGGCGAGTCGTAGCAGCAACGCGTCATTAGGGCTCGTTTATACAACGAGATCCTCTCACTCGCCGAAAGCTATTTGCTAGACAACCGTTATTTATTTACGATTAATTTCCCGTTTCTATTAAATGAATGCGGTAATAGACAACAAATTAAATGTATTATAAATAACAATACGGACAAAGAACAAAGTTCAACAGTCATTTTAAACATTGCTACAACATTGTTGCCATTTCACGCTTATTTCCAAAATTTGCTATTCTCGCTGAAAAAAAGCAGCTCCTAGCAGTGATCAAACGACGGCAGAATAAATAGCAACTCGCAGCGAGAATTCAAAATCCAACATGGCGTCCATTTCGTAGTTATCGAATCGAAGACAAACCTTCGAATGCCGGTATTCAGGAATCTGTCCGTCGTCCTGTACTGCAGTAAAAATTGTTTTCTTGTTGTCATAAATCACGCTGTCATGTTGCACGCATAGTACGTCGTGTCGCGAGGCACGAGGAGAAAATTTGCGTCCGCGTTGTTGCCATGGTTACTACGTATAAGACAACTCGAAAGCCGCATTCTCCGACAAAGGCGAGAAGCAGCCAGCAGATTTAGTATTGACCAAGTAAAAACTAGTAAGCGAGAAAATTGTCCTTGCGTAAACGCGGCCTTATTAGCTCAAGCTATTTCGTTCGTTCTATTGACGTATTGCAAACTATTGCGAGATCTGCTACAACCCTGTTTATATTTTTTTTTATAGGTTACCTACGAGATCGGCTTGGTTCGTACAAAGTTTGCCTTAGTCTCATTGGTGGTACCAGCATGGTGGGTGGATTGGTGTGGATTGCCGAACCTTTTGTACTGAAATGTTTCCCACCTGAAATTCAAGATGTTAAAACGAAAGTGAATGAGAAGAAGACGGTTGAATCCTGATAAACCCAATAAGATAGTAGTGTACTTTTTTTTTTTACATGTTTGTACAGACTGGCATGAAGGAATAAAGAAGCATGAAACGCCCATGGATGGTTTTTGTAGGAAAAAACACTGTACATGGTGGTCATAATATGTAAAGTCGTTAAAGGCACACAAATCCCTCCGTTCTGGCCGCTTTACTCTGCGTCACCTACGCTAAAATATAGTTCAAACGACCGCAGCACGCATTGCTATACGACACTAGTCATACTCATTTCGGGGCCGCTGCAACGTGACACATCGTACGACCACGTCGCAAACTTGAGCGAAGGATTAATTATCCTTCCTCCAGGGCCGCGGCTTGCCAGCGATGTGGCGGGAGTTATATACCGCTCGGACCGAGCCGTTTAAAACAAGCCTAATAACATTCACGCGCCACTACTGACATCTGCATCGTACCCTTAGACCAGCACATGAAAGGTAAATCAGTTTATATAAAACTATTTCCGGTAATGTATCGAGTGAAACTGTTAAAATATACCGGAGGGAGTTATGTGCCTTTAACTGATTACTGATTAGCTATTGGTAACATAGTTCAAACTTTTCCCTGTGCCAGGATACATTTTGCAAAGAGTATCACAGTGTAAGTGTTACCTTGCGTGTTTTACCCTACTCGTCGGACTTGTGTTTGTCCAACATTATGTACCCCATGAAAATCATTGTTGCGGCTGCCATCCCATAATCTCAAAGCGGAAATATCGATACTGGCTGCGCCTACAGTTGTGAATCTGCTTGTCCGGTAACGTAACATTTTATATCGTCCTAGGTGAAACTCTACCCCTATCCCAACGGTTAATCCGGCCCTGGTGGCGAGTCTGGGAATGTTAAAGTGATTTTATCTTAATTTATTATCAGTTTCTTAATACTACACTGGCTTAAGATAATTTCTGGCCTTCTGCCCCCCCCCCCCCCCCCTTCCTTGGCTGCCCCGATGTTGTTTTTTCTCACCCTCCTCTTCCATCGACCCACGGGAATTTCACCGCCCTGTGTGAGCACTTACTTTTTAACTTAACACGTGGAGAATGTTTAGATTTTATTATTTTTATTAAATTAACGCAATGTTTAACCTCATTTATTTATCTCTTAGCTAGACACAGGGGTACACACGGGGGGGGGGGGGGGACTGTGAGGGGCAAGTCCTTAACTTCAATCCACGGCGGCAATTTTTTTTTTGGGGGGGTCGTTTCATTGAAATGATGTTATAAAATAAAATGAAGGAACGACCTAAAAAAAAATTCCTCCACCACTGAGATTTACAAAATACAAAAGTGCTAATTTTTTATCGATTTAATAAAAAAATACCGGCTTTTTCATTTGACATTTTTTTTTGCTAGAGAATTATTTTTTTGAAAGGGGAAGGGGGGGGGGGGCGATCGTATGCTTATAAATTATTAAAATTAGTCTGTCTGATGATAAGTCGACCCCATTATAACAGATATTTTCAAATAAAACGAACCGTTCTTGAATTAAAAAAAAAACAAATAGGCTAATAAATAAATAAATTAAAAAGCTGCCCCTATACACTGTGTTTTGGTCGTACTTAGCAATTCACTGGCTTAGAAATGGATAAATTTCTCTAAAACTGAAACTATTTAAGCAGCAAAAACCAAGAGTTTACTGGTGGAAAGCCAAAAGTGGCAATAAATTATCACCCTACTTCCCCCACCACTTGACTGATTGTCTTGCGTCAAAAACGTCTGGCAAGATTTCAAAATGGTGATAGTTCAGCTGCACTTAAAGTTGGCTCTATCTGACAGTGGAAGACTCACCCTTTCACAATTTTGGACTGCACCATCCTACAACTATGTAAAGTTTGCAACACTGTCCACGTGTCTGACAGAATGTAGCAAAAATCGCGTCACACTTGAGATATGCAGTAAAATAAATAAGCGAGCCCTTTTAAAAAGGTTATGTCACCATGCAGTAACCTATTGCTGAAGAAGCTGCCAAACCGTCGGTTGGATTAGTTAAAGAGAATTGGTTAAAGAGAATTTCATGCATAACGGCCAAAACAAAACCGTACAATTTCGAAAAATAACGTTCGGGTTTCTTGAAATTCAGGAAATTTCTTCAGATAAAGTACTCGCTCACTTTGCGCGGCTATGCCTCGTCATTGCGTATGCAGGAGCAAAATTAGGAAAAAACGCAAATGATTTTGTAACAGCGAGCGCTTACAAAACTCACTTTTCAAAACTCGCTAAACAACGCAGATATACCGTCTCCACAACTCTTCAAAGTCGACTGCACTGTGACTGAGGTTGGCGCTAATGACCACGTTGTCGACGCGCCATTAAGCCTCAATCCCCCCCCCCTCTTCAAAGTCGTTCGGTTCTTAAACGCGCGAATAATTTCCCGATTCCTTCTCATGACATCACTGATGACGCATCGGACACATCGGCTTTTCCAGGCGGATTTTCCGCTGAATTCACCATATATAAAGATCACCGACCTGCATATTTTATTTTGCTGTGATTATTTGTGTGAACATAATTTAAAAAAAATGGTGGTGGTGTGTCGGAGAGCGCCCCAAGCCCACCACTAAGCTAAAAGTAGGTACCTAGGGCCACCACCATTACATGTTCTCATACGGGAGCGGAGCGTGAGATTATATCTGAGGAAGGTAACGATGGTTTCCTCGAGGTGGGGGGGGGGAGGAGGCAGTTGCACCTACATTGTTGATCCTCCTCTCCCCCTCTCCGTCCTTACTTCCCCTCCCTCCCCTCGTTCCCTCCTTCCGCTTGCCACCCTACTTTTCTCCCTTTTCATTTTGTACTAATCCAAGACTTTTTTTTTACCTGGATCGTTTCATTTTTATTCTCAACTGGGAAACAATTTTTCGTTGATTGTAATGCGGTTGCATGTTTCTCGTGACCCCGAATTGCTAAAACTGTTTCGGAGTGAAATCAGCAGTTTTGCTAACACAGTTTTGCTAAAACTGTTTGCCAGAATTGCTAACAGTTGGTTTCTAACAATTGGTTTCTAACAATTTCCAGGGTAGGTAGGCGAGTAAATACAGGCTAAAAACAGGGGTTAACCCACCACAAATTGCAACAAAAGGTTCTTGACTGAAAAAAAGCGTGCTGAATTCGAAAGAAAATTGTTATCCACGCTATCTGGTGCCGTTTTCCTGGAAAAATAGGTGTAATTTGCATGTTATGGTTAAAAAATGTATTTAATACATACATGGAAATACGAAGAGAATATTAATGTACATTGCATTTAGAGGGCTGTATTTTTCTGGAACCTACTCAAACGGATGTGAACTTGGGTTCCGATGGGTTCCAGACTGAAAACCTTGAGCATTGAAGCTGGCGACCAAAATGGAGCCCAATTTTTACTCAGTTTTAGTCAGTTTGACCTATTACGCAAGAACCTTTATTGTTACAGAAAAACGGTGTGGATATAAGTTGTTTACAATAATGTAATCTAAAATGTAGGTCCCATACCTTTTTTTCCATATATCACGGTTATTAAGGAAAACGGTCATGTTGGGCCATTTTGGCGTATTTAATGCTTGTAGATGTTCGAATTTATGAATACATCTTAAACTTTCAATTGCTGTTGCGTAGTTTATAATTCAGGTAGATGACTGCAACTTGATTCATTCAAAATATGGGAATCACTTCTTTGAATCAAGGGCAATGAAAAGGGTCTACCACTATTAGGGAACGAGCCACGTCCGTTTTACTAGGGGCTGGTATCAAAGTTACAGTTCAATTTTTTTGCTCATTTTCAACTTTTGAACGGTATTAAAGACAGAAAGCCAAAGGAGCTAAATAAACACAGATGTAAACCTAGTTAAGTTGCCTTTTGAACTTATTATACGTCAGACTGCCTGAGCGGGGAATCGAACCCACGATCTTTGAAACCAAAGGCCAAGGTCCTACCGCTGAGCCATACTGACACGGCCAAAAGGAAACGTCCATAGGCAGCATTTAACACGTGCATGTATACATACAGACTGCTTAAGCGAGTATTCGAACCCACGACCTTGGAAACCCACGAAATTTGTGTCAGTATGGCTCGGTGATAGGACCTCGGCCATTGGTTTCAACGGTTGTAGGTTCGATTCCCCGCTCAGGCAATCTATACGTATACATGCACGTGTTAAATGCTGCCTATGGACGTTTCCTTTTGGCCGTGTCAGTATGGCTCAGCAGTAGGATCAAGGCCTTTTGTTTCAAAGGTCGTGGGTTTGATTCCCCGCTCAGGCAGTCTGACATAGAAGTTCAAAAGGCCACGTAACTTGGTTTGCATCTGTGTTTATTTTGCTTCTTTGGTTCCGTCTTTAATACCGTTCAAAAGTTGAAAATGCGTAAAAAATTGAACCCGCTAGTAAAACGGGCGTGACTTCGTTTATACACGGGTAGCTGCGAGCACTGGGGCGTCAGATTCGATAGGCGTCTTGGTCCCAGCTGTACATCACTGGCTTCGTACCGGCCCGGGCTCGATCCTGGGAAGGGAAGTGTATATGTACGGGTTTTTTTCCGGTTGTTTCCCGCCCGTTGCAAGAGGGTTTCCTCCGGGTACTCCGGTTTCCTCCCTCATGCGGCAAAAAACAACTGTTCCTGATGGTGGTGAAACCTTCTACTTAACATCTGCCGCTTGGGCCTAATAAAACAAGCTATAAGCTTATTGGCCGACACCTTGTATTATTATTATTATACGTCTGATTTTAATCTGACTGATATGGATGGGGGAGGGGGGAGGGCGCCAAGTGGGGCGGCCAAACATTTAGGGGGGCGAGTGCTTCCTCTCCCCCATCGCTTAGCGTCCTTGATAATTTCCGATTAATTTCCGGCCCTAAATATACCCGATTTTTCGATCTCAAAAAAAAAAAGACGCTCTCCGGGTTGCACTGGTCAGCATACAAAATTTCATCAAATTCCGGCACTACGTACGGAGTTCCGCTCCAATAAGTGTCAAGTCGATTACACGTAAGGAAAAAAAAACCAAAAAAACCACCATATTTACAAACCAGTATTTAACTCAGAACTGCTCAGCAACCCCCTTAACAACGCAAGTATGATGCAAGCGTAATGGTAAGCATATTGTTCATAAAACACTTCTTTTGCGGCATTGGCTGGCATTTTTCTCACCGATGAGTCCAGTAAGTAACAGTACCTTCCTAAAGCACCGAACAAAACACACCAAATGCACCACTGTTGGTGACAGTTCAGCTCATTCCCTACTATAGCCGTGTTGATGTGGCTTGCTTACGTCGACCATCGCCAGCGATGAATCTGTTTCCGGTACCTAGCGCATGCTCAAAAGCTCCACCACTGTCAACCAGCTCCCCGAAATGGTTTGCAATTTGGCATTGCTCGTGTCTGGTTACGTCTGGTCACGTTACGGGAAGGACGTAACGACTGCTCTGTTGAGCTAGTTGATATTGCTGAGCTGTGATTGCAGTTTCGGAAGGTACTAAACGGCTGACACAACGTTACTGCGCAGGCGTATTATCAAGTTTGGAGCCAAACTGTCTCTAACAGTGGTGCGTTCTGTTCGGTGCTTTAGGAAGGTACTTTAAGTACGTTCTAAAGCACTGACGTGTGACGTCGCTTTTCGTATAACTGGTCGCTGAGCAGGTCGATAAGTTTAAGAAACTGTTCAGCTTGTCGCTGCGTCTGCGCTGCGGCTGCGCTGCGTCTGCGACAAGACAAGCTGAACGTCTTATTGCAGGGTAGATTAGTGTTCTTGTGATTCACTAATAATGGTCGGAGTTGGGAAGTTGCAGATTTTTTCTGTCGAGATGTTTTTTTGTTTTTTGTTTGTTTGCGGTTGACTGTTTCCTCACAAATTTAGATGACAGTTTTGACAAATTTCACCCATAATAGAAGTACCATGTAATGCAGATTTTGTGTATAAATGTATTGTGGGTCACCTCCGGGACTGAGTGCATAACCTGTTCCAACTCTGGTATGTGGACTACCTGGCTACTGAAATGAAAGAATATATAGCCCGGTGGAAGTGTCAGCGTCGACAACATGGGAAATGCGCACACAAACATTTTACTTTCAGGGGGGTAAAATAGGGCCCCTTAATGTAACCTCCTTTAAAATGATAAGTTTGTACGCGCTTTTTCCCATGTTGTCGACGTTGACCCTTCCACCGGACAATTCTTTCATTACAGCAGCCAAGTAGTCCATACCAGAGTTGGAATGGGTTATCTACCCTCCCGCTCCACCCCAGACCCGGATATGACCTGGAATAACCCAGTGACTGTCGACCTGTCGTGATCTGGTAAACTTAATCTCCTCTAGTGATTCGTATGTCAGTTGCTGTTGGCCAAATTATTAAGTGTGAATTCAAATTGCAAGGTTCGGCATGGCATGCCGCACTGTGTTTATTACCTTTGAAGGTTTGACGCATTTCCAAGCCATTTTGCCAGAAGGTGAGAGGGACAATTTTGCTAGGTAATTCCAGTCGAAAATTTCTAAAATCTTTTACACGCCACAATCCGAATGAGCACGAGGCATCACAAGGCCCTTCTCTTCCCGCAAATGCCTGAGGTCAGACATGAATCTGGGACGTATGGCACATGAAACAGTAGGGTTAATCACCAGGCCACCTTTACCCAGCTTTATTTATTACCAGTGGATACTTATGGTGAGGGGTGAATAAATACTGCAGAAACCAAACCCGAGGGGGTCGAACTCTGGAGGCTTTTAGGAAACCCCCGCCCTTTCCCACCGGGGTTTTTGTAATGTCTACAATAGCGAGCTATACGTTCTTGGGCAAATCGGCGTGGGAAGAACTTTCGATGGTTTGCTTAAAAACATCGTGGGATTTCAGTGTGCTTCCTCCAGGGTTTTTATACTGTATTCTCTACCGGACTTCCTGCACAAAAATCCCTGGTTTCAACCACTCGGCTTTTCCTTCCCACTCGGCTTCACCAAGACCGTAAGTCATCTTTTTTGCAACCTCAGAGTGTAAACATTTCACTCCCATTTACTTCAATTGTGGGGGAAGTCGCCCTCCTCCCACTTCTAGTCGTTTCTGTGTAAACTCAGGGTTTTTTTTTTGAACCAAGGGGAAGCGAAAACCCCAGTCCCAGCTCTACATGTCGGAGCCTAGCCACTGATTTGTAAGTGAACCACCAGAAGATTTACTATTCTGTTAGTCTGTCCTGAGGATACGAAACGGACTGGCCCCCGACATATGCAGCGATCGCCATTAGGATCGCCCAGCGATCCAGGGGTGCCTCCGAAATTTGATCCCACTGCCCGGAGTAACTCAAAATCTCGTGTCCGCGTGTATTAGTGAAGTGATTGTGTATACTATTGCTTGATCAGGAGCGCCAGGGTTGACTATTTTGAGTTACTCCATGATCCAAGAGAAACCTGAGTAACTCAATTGGAGTCATTTTTCGAAGGCACCCCAGGTGTTACGTTCTCAAGAAAGGGGTTCGCCTGTAGATGACGACTGATGACGGGGGGGGGGGG
>JAHWFP010252604.1:4695-44543 GCA_023313725.1 Lithobius niger | reverse complement strand
GGAAACACAAAATTGTTAGAAACTGCTTGCGGGTTCCAAACAAATGATAAACATTATCTCATTTCCTGTAATCCTCTCTTCACTTGCAGGTAGAATGGCCCTCGGTCTCCGCTACCCCCTTCCGAGGAAAAAAGAAATTATGTTCAGCGGTGAAATTTAAACAATGTTAATAACATCAACTTGGCTGGCCAACCACAATGTTGGTTAAGTGACAAGTCGCCCAGGCCTGCAAACAGAAGTAAAAACAGTACAGAAAACAGTTTAAATACCATAAATACTCGAATTGAACGCAGCCTTTATTCCCACACAAAGGTACCCAAAATTAGAGATGCATCTTAGAAGCAGATAAAAGACAATATCCTTCTAATCAGACATGGATTAACGATACGATTCCATGACTCGAAGACCGGCTCCGCAACATCTTCACATTACTTCCGCCAATGTGCATCTAATGCGCAGTTACTTACCACATAGTTCAGAAGTCGAGGACTATATGGCTAGTAATTTTGCATTAGGGGCTGCACATTGGCGGAAGTTGCAGCGTCGGTCTGAAGAGTTTATTTAAAAAAAAAACAGCCTCCGTTTTAGATTTGAAGCCACTTTATAATCGAATATTTATGGTACGAGCACGCATGCTTGGAACCACGACAAGCAGGTCTTGATAAAACCTGGCAGATATAACGTACCTTGAGGGCTAATACGCATAATAAAAAGCTTGAATGACATCTAACTATAGCTCATCAAGACTGCAATAAACGTTGAGTTAAAAATTTATTTAAAATTACATATCTGCAGCATCCAAACTAAAGCAAGGTTGAAAACTAATTTCACACCAATCACTTGATTGTGTAGTCAAACAAAAGAAGTTGCTGTAATTGAATAATACGGTACCTACTTTGCTTTTGCATGTGTTAGAATGTGTGATTTTAAGTTGGTGGACTGTGCAAACTTCTTGTTACAGCCGTCAAACGGACAGACGTACGGTCGATCCCCCGTGTGGATCCTAACATGTGTCCGCAAATTAAAATCGAGAGAAAACCTTTTACCACAGCCTTCAAATGTACACTGAAAAAATAGGGAAAAAATTACACAATTTAACACACAATACTGATTTGGTAAACGGAAGGATAGCACAAGGTTGGCTTAAATTTAAATTACATTTTAAACTCCAGCATATCCCACTAAAAATATTTGGAGCTACAATAAAATTGAATTGAATAAATTTCCTAGGTGTTTGTGCCCTTCTATCTACTATAATACAAATAACAAATGGTGCTATAATGAAAACAAAACTCAACAAATATCTTAGCTGTTTTGATACCAAATTGCACATAAACCGCATGCAAAACTCAACGGATGCCAGTGTGTATAAACCATCGAGGGAAATGGCAACTATAGTTTTAGGGCA
The DNA here is from genome assembly GCA_023313725.1 of Lithobius niger. NCBI lineage: Eukaryota > Metazoa > Arthropoda > Chilopoda > Lithobiomorpha > Lithobiidae > Lithobius > Lithobius niger. The sequence continues at coordinate 43,135 of JAHWFP010252604.1, read as the reverse complement.
AAAAAAAATGCCTTGTTTAACAGGAGCGCGCTCGTCATTAAAGGCCTAGCGCGTGATGCTTTTTATCAGTGGAAGGCCGTTGTGGACAAATTTTAGTCAAATTTCAGCCGTTTCATCAAGTTTTGACATTCCAATACACCATTTTAATCGCCGGGACCAGACCTTTCCTTTGATGGAAATCCAGATCAATAGGGTAAAGTCCAGAAAAGTTATTCAATAAAAACCTATAAACATGTGGGTATAACCATACGACTAAAAACACATTAGCTGCAGACAATTTTTTCCCGTACAATTCGTGTCGCAGACAGTGGCAGTTCTGGGGTTCATCCGCTTACAAAATTGGGCCGTCATGCCGCATTGTGCGATGATGATGATTTCGTTGTCCAGATGACGAATGTAGATATCAGTGAAAATATTTTCTATTGTGCGATTTAGCGGCATCTTTTTTTGACCGTAAGTTTAAAAAAAATTCAAAAACACGAAAAACGCAAAAAAAAAAGAATTCAGTACATGATGAGCAGCCGACGAATTCGAAACTCGCTCCAGCTTAGTGAACCACTGATCTTTAAGCTTCGTCTGGAGCTGCTTGTGCCCAGTTTGAGTCCCAGCACTCGTCCAGCTTGGTCATCACGTCCTGGCGAATGAATCCTTCTACGGGCCAGTAAGGTTCATTAGTGAAACTCTGCGCCGAGAGAATCTTTTTCTGCAAGCGATGTTGTGATGCTTTTTGCGATGGCCATTGCTCAACACCATCGCAAAAAGCATAACGACATAGCTAGGGACAAGGTTTCTGTTCTTCTCCACTCGAACACTACAGAAAGTGCCCAGCTCTGCCCTTGAGTCCCTTGCGATAAAAATATTCACCCCTCACCAGCCCTTCATTTGACTTCGTAGAAGGCTTCATTTGTCCTAACCTAATGACCAAGTTGGAGGAGCACTGTGACCTAAACAGTGCACAAGCACCTCCAGATGAAGCTTAAAAGATCAGTGGGCACTCCAAACTGGAGCGCATTTAGAATTAGTCTGCTGCCCATCATGTAGCAAATTTATTCTTTCGGCGTTTTTAGTGTTTCTGAAGAAAAGGAATCAATTTTTCATCGAAAATTTAAGTAAAGACTGAGCTTTTCTTAAACAAGTTGAACTAATTCTCGCAAAATAATTTTAAGCTTCAATTCAACTGTTCCCGATGGAATTAGGCCTAATGCCGAATGCGCGCGTTTGGCATCACCAGTGTCGTCCTTCATTGAGTCCAGCAAGTCACAAATAAAAAAAAAATAAAAAATTCACAATAAATCGGAAATTGCATATACTGCATCACATCGCCCAACACTAGCCTTAAAGTGTAACAGCCTCATCTCCTCGCAACCCCATGCTTACTGACCTGAAATGGTTTTTCTCCCGTGTGAACCAACTGGTGCCGCTTGAGCTTCGAACTTTCCACAAATGCTTTGCCACACTCGGCGCAGACGTGAACCCGAGGGCCATGGGTGTGAAGGTGTTTTCTCATTGCTGAATTGTCTCGAAACATTTTTGTACAACCCTGAAAAAAAAAAACTTGCAAATTATATTTGTACTTCGTTCTACCAAAGATCTTACACAGCTCAAGCTCATTCATACCAATAAATGGTTAGAAATGAATAAAAATTTTCTCACGATGCTTACAGCAAACCACAACCCTGTAAATTATTCTAAGTACAACACTGCTATTCTTGCACGTAACTAAAGTCACTAGGTACCTAAGCTACCCCTAACGACAATGAAAAAAATTAATAAATCACGATCAGAAGTAAGGCTGTACAGAACCAAATTTTCTAAGTTGATGTCTGCTGATAGATACGTAATCGAAAGCTGGTCAAGATTGGGAATGTTGCCAGTCAATGTAGATCACTAAAAACTACTGCCAGTTATCATCCGAACACACCCAGTGCTGCCGCCATGCACCCAACACAGTAACCAACTGAAAGGCATCCCAGATTTTTAGAGTTCATCATTTCTGTACATCAAAAGTGGCTAAAACAATGGTTTAAAAGCACCCAGGATCCCTGCCATCCCACCCTCCTTTGGCCACTGCCATCTTGGTAGCCATGTTGAACTGGTTAGTAGTCACCAAACTTTCTGCATTAACGTCAGTGTTTAGACATTGAAAAATCAGTAATCAACGGTAACAGTGGAAATTTGAATACAGTTCAGGTTTCGGTCAGTCCTTTAAATTTTTGGAGAAGAACGTTCACCTTCTTCAGAAATGACTCTCACAAACGAACTAATCAACTTCTTCAACGGTTGTTGCACGGTATTTTGAACGGCTGAACCACCACACGAACTGTATTTTTTTTTTTTCTGGTGGAAAAAGTGTTCGTTTTTTTTACCAAAACATCAGAGTCTTATCACGGTCAAATTACCTTCCAAAGGGACAATTTACTGACAATGGCATCATCGAGACAAGTCACTTGAACACGCTTGGTGGGTTATCCATCATGGCCTGACTTCAGTAAAGTGACTCTACGAAGCTAATTTGCCCAATGTAAGATTATTCGGTATACCAGTCATTTTATGGCCGATTCAGTACAAAGGAATAAGGCTTAGCATAGATACTATTACTTATTTTAGGCCATGGAAAGAAAATTTTTTGGTTCTCGGGCATTTTTTGCAAGCCCATAAAGACACCCGGTGACCAGGCTTTTATTTTGGGTTGAAACTACGGAACCTAGCATCTCAAATTGCTTCTTTCTGTTTAGATTGTGATAGTAAATTTCTAAACTGTTTAAAACTACAACTAAACCTAATGCTTTCTGGATAACTTATGTGCAAGAAGCTCATTTCTCTCAAAAAAAACTTTCTTCTCGTCCGTACGCACATTTTAAGCCCAACCACAAGTACGTGGGACCTCTGTGAGCAAGTAACCGTTTGCGGGTCACTTTTTTATTTAGCCAAATATAGTCACCAAGCAGGGCCTGAGAACCCAAAAATTTTTTTTGTGGCCTTACAAGAATACAATCTGAAATCAAATTAGTTTAATGTTACACTAACCTTGTGTGGACACGCAATCGTTCGTGCGACATCGTCGCTGTGTTTCCTCGGCTTCATCCTGGAGGAAGAGTAGGGCCCGTTAGGCCTACCACACCAATCAAGACATGTGTCAAATTAGGGCGCAAGAACCAAGATAAATCATCAAACACAACATCAAAATAAATTACACAAATCATAAATGAATGACAAATAATAAAGAGAAACAATAACACAGATTAAAAAAAAACAGTACACAGGGCACGATTAAATATTTTTTAATCTACGCAACTACGCTACTGTAATTTAATATTAATGCCGACCAGTGAAGAAAACCCATACACATAGTTAAAAACTTAAAGAGCAATTATTACACCTCACATTTTAGCTCACAGGATTAGGCCTACTATAAATGCTTAAATTTCTAAAAGAACAAAAAAAAGGAAGAATTAGTATGCTGCTTAAGACCCACTGATGGGTTATGTAGCCTACGAATTTTCCCTTGTCTGTTGGCAAAGTACACAGTAAGTCATTTTTTTTCCCATTCTGCCTACAAGTGATTCAAGGTCTTGAAAATTGTTAATTAAACATAAGACCTGCCAACATTTTCAAGCAACGTTACGATGCCTTAAAAATTTCATTCAACATTTGATTAGTGGGAAAATACCCACAAGCAGTGTTTACTGTGGCGTGCATTATTCCACCGAAAATTCAAGTGGACAGTGTTTTTGTTCGTTCTTTGTGGTGAAGTGTGATTTTCGAACTTCTGACTACACTCATTATACCTTGCACCAGCAAAGAAGTATCTCTTTATATACTCACTTTATGATTAGTAGTCTTTCAAGGAAAAAAGTGCATCTTGCCGTAATGTATGTGACGGACTTACACTGTGTATATATATGCAAGGTTCATTGCTGATCGCAACCGCAAGTTACAGTACTGCACAATGCAACCCCCCTATTTTGACGCACATTGGACTTCTTTTTTGGTGGACACTAGTTACCTACTAGCTTAACCTTGTTACTATCCCCTAACCAAAGATTTACTCTATCTGCATGGTTACCAACTTATACCTATCCAATACGATTCGGTTAAAAAATTTTTGCCGATACCGATGCAGATATCCATTTTTATCTTTTTTTTTTATCAATCGCCTGGTGTAGTTTTCTTCAAAAGTCCAATAATTATCAAAATAACTAATTTTTTACAGAGTTAAGATAGCTAGGAAGCTAGGCAGTGATTTTCTGAACAAAATGCCACTAACCGAATGTCGTAATCTCGAACTGTTCCAGAGTTATCGATACTTCAGCTAAACTTGCCAATACTGACCAGGGCTCGAATTGTCTTTGAAAAATTGCATAGCAGAAATGCGATAAAAAATACAAAATTGCGTAGCAGTCACGAAAAAATTATTAGCAACTTTTAAAGAATAAAGAATGTGGGACGCTTGGCCTGCCTATAAAGTGGGAAGGGATTACCATCTCCACGTCAGCTAACACGATCATGACTATGCTGATATGTTGGCTCGTTTAATACAGATACGTCGCTAAACTGCGATACATTATTTAATTTTGCATCGCAGAAGTTTAAATATGTGGTGCAAATTGCGATGCGATACCGCTCATTTCGAGCCCTGTGACGGGTGCTGAATGTCCAAATACCAGGACTAAGTTCGTTCGTGGGAAATTTCAGGCAACTGTGGAAATTTATTGAAGTATGGCTTGCCTATATAGGCTAGTGAACGTTCATGGAAATTTGAAAAAAAAATACAAAATTTTCTTGAGAAATTTTGTCCAGTAAGAATTGTCTGCACCCCCTGGATACAGATACCACAAATAACTGCAACAGATCCAATCCAGCACATAGCCTATTACTGCAGCCTTACTAAATACCATTATCCAAGAAAAATGAACTTTAATTATGATCAATAATACTGCATTGCAATCAAATTTGAAAGTGAAACTTTAAGGCATTCTCACAAGAAAAAAAAAGCAGGGACCGAAATTCCCAATTTCGAACTAGCCTACATGCAAACTTGCAACATCAGGATCTGTTCATGGAGTATAAAACCAAATATTACGAATGGAACCTTCTATAACGCATATCTTGTAATTTGTAATTAAGCAGCACATTGCATTGGTTTGCTTTAGTTCAATTTAAAATGGAGTTGTTGAAAACTTAGCCTACCCCAAAAGTTTAGCCAAATATAACGTAAAGCAACCCTCTCGAATGTGAATCCAGTAGCAGTCGCCACTTGGCCAGTAGACCTTACAAAGAACTCGCCATTTCACAATTTCTACTCACCACATACCAATGATATCTTGCACAATGCATGGTTTTTCTAATTCATGCACTTACGAAATTGGAAAATTCTCTTTAATCCCAGTGTTAATGAAAATAAAGCAGTTACGTAGTCCTTATAAATCTCAGCATAACGCCGCAAACCGTTCGTCTCTAACTTGTACGGTTCCCGAGATATCGCTCTATTGCTAGTCGCCATTTTGGCGAGTAAGGCTAAATTTCAGGTCGCCAACTGCTGGTTTCCATTCGCCGAGTGGCGACCGACATTGGAGAGGGTTGACGTAAAGCTATAGTTCTTTAGAAGTACAACTGCCACAGGAAAGCTCACTGCAAGGTGTTTGAAATGGTAAAAAAAAAAGTCAGTAAGGAATGTTCGACCCCACAAAAAGAATGGAAACCAGAAAGTTTCACCCGTTAAAGCTTTAGCAATCTAAAAAATTTAAAAGTTCCCAAAATCTTGAAATATTTCTCATGTAACTTTTCAGTCACAACATTACTGAGGAACTGTCAGTCATCAAACATTGCACGAGTCCATCAGTAACAACAGTTCACAACCAACAACATCAAAGGTAATACTTACTTTGCAAATTCTGCCAGTTGCTTTGGATCACTGAGATCCACACCAGGAATGCCTCCTGGAGGTATTTTTTTGCCGGTCATGTACTCTGTGTAATCTGGATCTGGTTCCAAGCCTCCATCGTCACCACCTGATAAATCTTTTTTGTCATCTAACAAAGGACAAAAAAAAGAGCAAAAAAAAAATCAATCCTGAATATTACCAGCGAACCGACATGTCGGTTACAACATTTCAGAATAGTATCCCCTTTGAAAATAAAAGTTACTCACACAGTGATACGTCAGTAAGGGGATGGTGCGGAGTTACAGTACCGAAAAAAAATAGGAAAAAAAAGTACGACTTGTATCATCAATTTATTTTTGTTGCACAAATAAATTACATGCAAATAATACTAGGCTACGTCAAATACAACAATTATTTAGTATTGACTGTGGTAACCCTTTTGAGAAAATACAACACTTTTTCCACCTCGAAGATAACATTAGCCTACTGTAAGCTTTTTTTTTTTAATTTTCAGAGATCTCCATCTTCACAAGAGTTCACGGAAGATCGGAAAAAAATGTAAGATACCTTGCTGGGCCCCACAATATCGTCGAGGGGTGAAAAGTGTTAGTGTTTCCTCAGAAGGTCAAATTTCCACTGTAATCGGCGTTTGCCAATCTTCCGATGTGGTAACCAAAGCCCAGGCAAAGTTAACAATTTTTACAGGAAAATTAGCCTGTAGGGCTACTCCAAGCAGGGACGTTTTTATGGGGGGTGGCCAGTAGGCAAATCAGTCTGCAAAATTACATAATTTTTGGTCAGTCGGAAAAATTACATAAATTTTTGGCTAGATGGAAAATTATGTCGGTAAATTTCTGGTTTACACCCCTCCAACTTTTATCCTTTCTGATGTCTCTGACTCCAAGTAATGTTAAGATTTGTTGGTAGTCTAGCCTATTCGGTCACATAATTCTCTAATACAAACTTGAGGAGACCGGAGGGTCAGAGGGCAATAATGTACTGATGCTTCGGGTGGCACTACGCTGCAGCCCACAGTTGAGCAGGAAGAATGGGGTTCGGAGACTCAGGGGGCAGATAAATAAAGTTTCACAAGTTTCAAATTTGTCCTCACCACACAGCCTGTTTGAAATTTTCCTTACTTCCTCGTGTGGAGCGAGCAGCTTTGTACGATTTTCCTGGTACGTCCCTGTACCTACGACTCAGCTTTGCAACATTAGTTCAACATACGCAAGTGTTGAAAATGCTTTTATTTCTCCATTTTTCTCCCACGAAGCCTGCGAGACGGTTTTGCTACATTCTCCCAAATGTATGTAAATGTTGCAGGCTGAAATGTGCAGGATGCACAAAAATGGGGAGAAGGTGTGCTGTCCTTTTAATATCTGTGGAATCTTCCATAACTTTATTTAACGGGTCAAAAATTTCCTCAGCTGGTTTCAAAAATGTTCGACTTTATTCACCCCTGCACAGTTATCTATACAAGGCTCGAAATAAGCGGTATCACATTGCAGTTTACACCACAAGTAGCCTATAGGCTACTGTTACAGTGATACAAAATTAAATAGACTAGCGTCACAGTTCAGCTTGGTGCAACTAGACCCTATAGAAAAATTGGCAACAAGAAGCAGAAAATAGCCTAGTTCATTGCAAATGAACATCTAAATAATAGGCCAGCAAATGACCACTTAACTCTACTGACCAAAAATAAACTGACGTCGAGCTCTTTCGCCAAGCTAATCCCACTGAGTAATTAATAGTGCAAAGGTTAAATGAAATATATGAAAATTGCTTACTGCGCAATTTTCAGTTATTTCATGTACAGTACGTTTGAAGTCTTAGTCGGCAGTATTAGCTTGGCGTTTGATATCACGACTTCACACGGCCGAAAAACTCGGCGGGAATCCTTAACAAGTTTTGTTTTGGGGTAGATCTCAGATATTTTTGGTCCAAATTGATGAAATCCATATTTTTTTTTTATAGCAAATATGAGATGACCAATCTGATCCATTGCTAACAATTAAGTTTGCAAGGCTTTTAAACTTACGTATGAAAAGATTCATGCTGTAGCCCACATAATGGTTAAGAAAGAATTGCAACTCTTTCAGTGTCTATCAGATTGCCTAGCTAGCTCTAGCAGCCAACCTTCATGAATGTGAATTGTGTGGCACTCGCCATTTGGTCAGTAGTAGGGATGGGTCGGTTTCATTTTTTTGACTTCGGTTCCAGTTTCAGTTTCATGCCCACAAAACCGCGGTTTCGGTATCAGTTTTTGCCATCCTGCTCCACAACCAGATTTCTCGTTTTTTTCTTTCTTGTAACAGTAGCAGGGCCAGATTTGTAAGTAGGCCCGAGAGGCCCAGGCCTACAGCGGCACTTTTTTAGGGGCGGCATGACGGCTTAAACATAATAGTACGTGAGAAAACTGTGTGCAAGGTTTGTGGGCGCTTCACATTTCGTAAAAATGTATTAACTAAAAGCTGGCGCCATTCAGCATTGTTGTATCAGTGCTGACTTGAGCGCAGGAACGGTGCTATATGGTCAGGTGAATAGGATGTACTAACCCTTTCTTTAAAACGTAGTTACGTTATTTATGAACTTTTCATTGTATGGCCACTCTGTGTTGAGTTGGTTGTCGTGCATTGATCGTAGACTTAATGAAATAAAATGACTGGCCATGAGCCAGTGAAACTAAGCGGCGCTCAGTACAAAAAAAAAAAAAACGGGGAAACAAGGGAAGCACGGGACAAGGCCGTAGTAAGAAAATCCCCAAAATTTCTTAATCTAAGTTCAAAGGGCAACAGAAATAGGTTACTTTTAATTACTTTGCTCAGTAACATGCATACTTTATTTTTTACCCTACCAGACTTTTATGGATCGCACACGAAGATACAAATTAAGAAAGGTGCTGGTTGGGAGGGGAGGGGGGGGGGATAAATTTAACATTCCGTAAAAGTCTGGGGGAGGGGAAGTTTTGGGGGTATTGAAGAGCGGTATTATAGTTAGGCCTACAGGCGGCAAGAGCTTAAATCCAGCCCTGAACAGTAGTATTAGGCCCACCAGCTTCTAAATCGCTCCTGCTTTCACTTTCGGCAGCGTCATAGACCATGGGTCTATCTGTGACACCATTTTCCTTTATTTTCGTTTTAAATGAGTCGGAGCTTTGCTGTGAATTATTCATAGAAGATGACAATTATTAAAAAAATTCAAAACAACAAATCAAATTTTGATTTTTCAAACACCGTACGAAAAACCGACTCAAAATCCGAATCGGTTTCGGTTTTCAGTAAAAACCGAAAATACGGTTTCGGTTACCGACCCATCCCTAGTCAGTAGACAGTAAAATTCACTCGTCATGTAGAAACATATTCACAATTGCACTGCCTGTTATGTTTGAAAAGGCCAATAGCCTATTTGCATTAATATAAGTCTTCAATCAGGCAAAGAGGCTAGGTAACAGTATTGTTCGCTCTGTTGAACTACATGCAATGCAGCAAACTATTTGTTTCAACCAAGTTAGCCTAGTAAGCTTTCCAGATGACAATTTGGGCACCAGAGCTTGTTAACTGAAGTCACCAATTCGGCAAGTAGCCTAGTACTAAAAATAAAGTTGCCAACTAGTTTTCCTCGCCATCTGGCCAGTGGCACCCAAGATTGGTGAAGGTTGGCCTTAATGTTAGCAACGCGCAATGATCTATGCTTTTACCCATTGCCGAACGAGAGCACCAGCCGTTTGGAAGTTTGAATGAAACTGGCCCAGTACATATGTGCGTCTTACAGGGCAGACCAAAATTGGCTAGCCTGTCCGATCCATGAAAATGGTTCAACACACAGTTAAGTGCCTTGTTTTATGCCCAGCCTAACTGTATTTCTCAAAATTTGTTGCGTAGCCTACTCATATAAGAAGGGCAAGGCGATTTCCGATTTCAATGGCCCATGCGATTGGATACGATTTTATACAGGAATTTGCAATTTTTTTTCCGATTTGTGTCCCATAGGCTAGGTTGAGCAGCCCACAAATCTTTCGCTGTAGTCTGATTGGGCCCAGCCAACGTGACCTAATCATAGGCTACTTAAACTAAGATAAAAAATAGTTCAAACCTTTAAAAGACAGGGCAGATACCAAAGTAAGTTGCGCTATAAATGTCATCTTCAAACCATTACATGTCCATGTTTTCAGACAGCAACTAACCTTTTGTCCAATTTTAATTGGACTAAGTTTAGACATTGCATTGCCTGAAAACGTGGACATGAAATGATTTGAAGATGACTAGCGTTTGCGTGTACCAGTGAATGGTCCAGGATCACTGTGATCGTAGACTAAACGGAAAAATTACGTCACAACCCAAGCAAATTTTAAGGTAGATGTGCTATCACTAAACTAGTTGGAGGCATCCGACAGGCACAGACATTATAAAGCATTTCAGCCCAGATTTTTTTTTTTTAGCTCCTATAGCCAACTTGATATGGCTATGTAGGAACTAGAGGCACATCAGCACAAGTTATTTTACGACGACATACCAAATCCACTTACAGGCTATAGGCTACCTAATTACAGCTTAAAAAGGGGTATATACTCAAAAGGGAGTTTAGGCCTGGGAAAATACTGATTTAATTAAACCCATTGTGTTGCAACGTGACTGCTACCACAAGCCTGAGAAGGGGGAGGGAGGTTATTTTATGGAGAATTTGTAGGCTATTAGGCTATCCTCTAAAAAATATTGCGAATTTTTCAACAAGTTCAAATTATTATTATAACTTATGTAAATAAGTTGTAACACTATCACCTAAGCTACCGTACTGAATGAACTTCATGTACCCAATATTTTAACCGTCCCTGCTAGGACTTTCAGTGATTGAGAGCAAAGGCTGGAGGATTGACTGGTAGCACCGTCTGTTAAAAGGGATATGCAAGTCGGCCCAATAGACCCTCGCGGTTCAGCCCCTACGGGAAATTTCTTGTTTTCCAGTCGCCAGTACGACCCTTAGCATAAACAGCTTTGTTCTTTTCTATTTCAATGTTCAGGTGCAGAAGAAGTAGAATGTTGTGTTTGGTGCAAAGGTTGGCCTAGGCTCCATAAACCGGTGAAGTCCAAATAATCCCAGAAAAAGTCCCACATAGCAGAATCAGCATACAATGCAAGGCCGCCAAAGACAAACTTCTGCAGTTTCATAAATTTCTGACCAATTTTGAGGTTCCAATTACGCCATCGTTTCAACGAGACCATTCCAATGGTGGAATATCCAAATCAAAGAGAATAAAGTTTTAGCACTGAAAGCCATTCAATATGGTAACTACAGGTTATGATGAAAACCGAAAAAATTCACAAAGTTCAATAACGCAAATTTTCGACAGGTCACTTGAAGGATGAGGGAAAAACATCTTCCAACTGTCCTCTTCAGGCTAAGCTTTTGAAATGCGCGGCCTCCTGCACAGAATAGGTTGTTTCCACTCTTCTGTGAGGCTTTCGTGTTGACCTCTTCTCACGAGATACTGGATTCCAGGGGTAGAGGAATCCTGGATATTCATTAGCTTATGATTCTTTTTCTTGTGTGCCTGGATTCCTAAAGATTCCAAACCTCTACTTAGGTGCTTATCTTTCTTTGAATTCTAAACTAAAAGGGTTAGAGTGTTCTCCCAGAAAATGCAATGCTGCGTATTCATGCGGTGGACTGCGACGGTGTTTTCTTCCTTATTTTGTACGTCAGCCATACGTTGCCGAACTCTATTTCTAACTCCTTTTTATGTTTGGCAACAATCCTCTCGAATGTCAATCCAGTAGCAGTCGCCACTTGGCCAGTAATCCTTAGAAAACACTCGCCATTTCATAATTTATACTCGCCACACACTAAATACATTTTTTGCACGATGCGTGGTTTTTCCATTTATGCATTTATGAAAGTGTACAATTTTCTTCAACACTATAGTATTAATGGAGAAAAAGCTGTTATAGAGCAATTACAAATCTGAGCATAACGCCGCAAACCGTTCGTCTCTAACTTGTACGGTTCCCGAGATATCACTCTTTGAGTAGCATTCTCGATTGCTAGTCGCCATTTTGGCGAGTAAGGTTAAATTCCGATTGCGAATTGTTGACTTGCAAATGGCGACCAACATTGGAGAATACTCGAACCCTTTTAGTTTCGAATTCAAAGAAAGAAAGCACCTTAATGTAGAGGTTTGGAATCTTTAGCAATCCAGGCCCCCTCCACCCCTGGAATCCAGTAGGCCTATCTCGCGAGTAGACATCTACAGGAAAGCCTCACGGAAAAGTGGAAACAACCTACTCATTATAGGAGGCCACGCAAGCTGTGCGTTTTAAAAGACAACAGCAAGTCGAATGTAACCCAACGCACCGAATTACTTCAAACGTAGCCTGAAGACAGTTGGAAGACGTTTTACGAAATTTACGAAATTGGACTAATTTCGGCAATGTGCATTTAATTTGGTTTTTGATTTTCCGTACTGTCTCACAGTAGGCTGTCATGTGTTTACGTATTTTTCCATTTTTTTCCCCAACTGTTGTTGCAGAAAATTCTGCTGCTGGGTATGGGTCGGGATATGCGAGAGTTGGACTTTTTCTGCAAGCAAACTAGGAAAAAAAAAACAGCTTGCCAGTGCAACAAACTTGACGGTTAACACCTTTACGTGCATTGTACTTCACTTTCAGTGACTTTAGCAGACAGGTCAAGGCCTGTGGTAAATTTTTTTTAGGCAAAGACGTTTTGGAGCTGATGGTACATTGCCCAAAACTAAAACACAGGCATAACTACAATGGAGGACACGCCTGGAAGGGTTTGGGTAAATTAATTTGAAGGACTGGCCTATTTGTAGCCTATTAAAACCATGTCATTTCAGGATCGGACTAGGCCGTGTGCCCGTCTGTCAATGGCAGATGACGCCCTTGAGACTAGCGCCCTGGCACCCTACGCTTTTTTTTTTTCTTATTGTTATTAACATATTTTTAATCTTAGCACTTCTTCATTCCTATTAGATTAGCTGAGAAAGAGAAAAATACAACGGAAAGGACGTAACTAAAACGTTAATATTGCAGTAATGAGTAAACATCACATCAATCAAATCATACCATTCACAATACCAGGAACAAACACACGAGTGGGCTCGTTTCATTGGCTCCTGACAATACAGATGACAAAATATTCTTCCAAGCCGAAACTTTCGAGTCTTTGGTTAACTGTGCCGTTCTAACTTGTTAGTACAGTTTTTTAGCGTACCTAAAAACCTATTAGACCTACTTTCTGAAATTATTTTGTGTCATAAGGGAAGGCTGGTGCTAAATGTTGAACGCACCATGCTGATACTGAGGCCTCATTTAGCAAAATATACGACTTTATATTCTACCGGTCCATAAAACTAAACTCTTTAGGGTTCGCCCATCTGCTATGAAATTTGTAAATGAATTTGTTCAATAAAATACATTTACCTTGCAAAATAAGGTCATCACATCAGAGTCGATGGTGAAACGCTTTCAAGTCTCAATCCCCCCCCCAAAAAAAAAAAATTATTACTTTATGTCATTTTCACATTTTTAAAAGCAACGAAGTCTCACCCCACCCCCCTGGGGAAAGGTGCCCTTTTTGGGCTTTCGGGCAGATGTAAAAAACTAACCCAGTCCGACCCTGTGTCATTTGGATTTGTTTTGCATTAGGCTATGTTTGTAGGCCTGGTGCAACTGTTTATTCTGCTGGTAGTACCAAAATACGAAAAAAAAAAATCCAAGGGTCTGTCTGGACCCCTAATTTTTAAATATAGCATATCCGTTGAATCATTATGTTGAATGGTAATTTTTTTTTAATAAAATCTCATTATTTTCATAATCTATGCCTGCCTTTAAACAAATTTCTCTTGATCATGAAAGTCTACACGTGCCAAACGATTATATTTTGGACACTTTCTGGTTAATCTGTTGTCTTTTACAGGTTTCCCAGAATAAAGCAAACTCGTACGAACAGTGCAATTTTATGTGAGCACTCAAGCAAATCGATAAAAAAAAAATCAAATCGGGTAACTGTAGTAATTCTGGGAAACGAACAACAAAACCTGCACTATGTACGAAAATAAGTTTTAAAATATCTGTCTCCTATCCTAGATACTCTTTAAGGAATCCTCTTTAAACCTGCGTTTATCAACCAGCCTACGCGTTTTGGGTTGCTAGGCATTTAGGAACGAATTGGCAAGCATCAAGCGATCGGCCACTCTCACTCGTAACTGCGTAGTTGAGTTGCGGCAAGGCCACGACGACTGGCGAGCCAACGCATTTTCACCTCAAAAATTATTTCCCCGTATTAAAATTTGAACAATACTCATACAAATCCATTCACAGGCACCCGAAATTAAACAAAATCGCACGTAAAAGAGAACTAGCAACACACAAAAGCAAGATTCACGCAAGCGCGAGGCTAAACTGTAGGTGGAAAAGCCACGGAAAAGCTACCAAATCGCGTTAACAAAGGCGGCTTGGGATCTGAAAACCAGCCAAAAACAGCGTCTCGATTTGTCCAGTATTTCCTCTTCAAGCCCCCAATTTGTCCCCATTTATTGCTAATAAAGCTTTGCTGAAACGGAACGCGGCTGTGGGGGGCCGATTCAACGATTATCGGGGAAGAAATTGCTTTTATTCGCGACGGGTTTCGTCGTCATTTTGGCTCTCTCCGCGACGTTCACAAAAATGGCTGCCCTCCGCCATAATGAACAAGAAGCCATCTTTGCGAACATGGCGGCGCCCATGGACTCGTACATGGCCGGCACCAAACCGGCCAAACCACCAGAAACAACCTCGAAAAAATGCTAAAATCACGTTAACACCCGATTTCGGACGTGTGTCTTCGAGGGGCAACCTTCCACGCCCCTTTTTCAAGCGAACGCAGCCCGCTACTGTCCTTCCAAACGAAGCGATCAACCCTAAACACGAGTCGAGCACGTAACGTCGTGTTGAAAAATCCATTTACTTCGCAAATATCGGTGTAAACCGCTGAAAAAAAATACGTAAAATGAATAAAAATGGAACCACTTTACCGTCATCTGTACCCGATGCCCACATCGTCACAGAAAATTCTCCTTCTAACGTCTTGATTTGAACTTGTTTCTGTTCCCACTTTCGCGTATTACGATCCGTTTCAAAGGGAAGATCATTCCCGGATAATTGCACACCACTTTTCCCTCCTTTTCCACCTTTTTTCCCTCTTCTTCCCCTTTTTCCTGATGTTCCAGGGCTAGATTCAATTAAAACTTCTGTTGGGACAGGTATCTGGTCGTACACTCCCAAAGTGTCCGTATTGCCTACTATTTCTTCTTGCGTTTGTAGTATTATTTCTTCCCTCCCTGGCTCCGGCAGTGGTTGAAGAGCTATCATAGGCTGTGCTTCTATAGTCTCCACTGTTGTTTCTACAGTTTCTACTGGCATTTCCACGGGTATCGCTTCAATTTCTACCTCCTGAATTTCTGGTTGAATTTCTACCTCCGTAACAACATCCGACGACGCCATCTTGGCTAGAGCAATGGCGGCGGCTTGTTGCTTCGCATGTTGGGAGGGGAGGTGCGGGCATGTCACGTGGGGGGCTGTTAATAAAATGCGTCATTGAAAGTAAGAGTTGCTTAATTTTTTTTCCCTCAACTTTTTTCGTTGTGGTATGGTTTCAAAAAGTATAAGCATTTTTTTTTTCATTTATTAAAATTTTTTTAATGTGTCTTATGAAATGTGACGACAGCAGGACTAAAATTTCAAGCTGCTAATATCGCATTGTTGCCACTGACAATTACTGCATTAACCTGACAACCTTGTAGGCTACAACAAACAATAGATTTCATAGGGGAAAATATTATCAAGGTGGACCAAAAAAATTGTGGGAGGCCCCAAAACAAAACTTGTTAGGGATTCCTCCCAATGTTTTTTTTTTGCCATCTGAAGTCGTGATATCAGACGCCAACTAAGACTTTAAACGTTAAATGAAATATTTGAAAACTGCGCAGTAGCCAAACCAATTTTCAGATTATTATTTTTTTTTAACCTCCTTACTATTACTCGATGAGAGTAAAGTGCCGAAAGAGATTGGCATTTGATATCACGACTTCAAACGTCCAAAACGCTTGGTGGAAATCCTTAAGAAGTTTTGTTTTGGAGAGATCTGCAACATTTACAAAAATAATTTATGTTAGTAGTAAAAACTAAGTGCAAAAGGAATCAACAATCAATCAACTCGTAAAGACCTACTAGCGATATGGAACGGAAGGGGCACTTTTTGAACGATTTTTTTTCCATTTAACGCTTTTATTTTATTTAAACTGAAAGAAAAATTATAGTTTAAAGAATGTCGCAAACTCCACAACGGCACACATTTATGTGAACAAGTCGTGTGGATGACCGTTGCCGGTTGTACTCAGTTACCAGAGGAAATGCGTGTGCCAGGCTTTCTCATGTTAATGTATTCAGGCTAACGTCTGTTGCTTTGAAAACATTCTTCTTAACTTATGGAGCGTTCACAAATTACGTATCAATTATTTTACTAGAAATTTAGACAGCCACTGCTTCCCCCCCCCCCCTCCACCACCCGTTCCCCTTTGTAACACCGTTGTAACACTTGTCATGACCTCTCACCTGAAAATATGTAAAATTTTCTTACCCAACAATCCAATAGTATTGTTTATTTTTTTTTTGGGGGGGGGGGGTGTATTCGTTTCGATTTAGCATGGTACCTAGGGGCGAAAAGACAAGTGATTTAAAAAATAAAAATATTGTAAATCGTACATAAACAGAAGTAAGAAAAATAGTTTAGGGCAAAAAAAAAGTACCTTATTTAACAGGATATAACCAAAAAAAAAAACAACCATGAGATCCGGAGACTTTTATTTTTATTTATTTTTTTTTTAATTTGACAAATGCGCATTGGAAAAAAAAACTTCGTACGTCAACATACAAACTTTTTTTAAAACAACTTTTGTACTCTAGGTTTAGTACTACATATTTCTGATAGCCGAGTATACTGTATATTACGAGTGAAGTACTCGAGCCAGCAAAAACTAAAATAATTAATACTTCCGTTCCAATTCAATATTTTTCGTCCTTCGTTGGCCATATAGTACATAAGTATGGAAAGTATGTTTATACAAAAATTATGCAATACTGTGCAAGAGTTAAAGTAGGGTGCCACAGGTAAATTTGACATCTGTTTATTTGTTGTTGTTCTTCTTCTTCTTGTTCTGCCACCGTTTAAAAAACAAACAAAAAAACTACTACACCTACCTTAAATTTGAAACATGAACTAGGCTAGACATTTTGTTTTCCTCCATCCTCAAGGAGACCATTTTTTCAACTGGTCGAGCCATTACTGAGTTACCGGGCCCTGAACGATCAGTTTTGTTGTTTCACATTGTTTTAAACATTATAATAATTACAAACAAAAACGTCAAGTGTGCCGTAAAAAAAGGGGTTGATTGAATTTTTACTTGTTAAAATGTACACGGATAAAAATTGATGACTTTTAATTGAAACTAGCGGAAGCCCGTGCTACGCACGGGTGGTGTTTGATGCACCATTAAAAACACTGGGAAGATTTCCTTCCTCATGTGTTTGTTACGGAATGCGTGTATCCCGTCTATGTGTTTTTGCGTACCCTGGCTAGGAAAGGGTGTTTTTCGTTTGCTTCACTCCCTCATTCAGCGTATCCCATGTTCGAGAGTCCATACACTTACATTACATATGATTCTTTCCTGCAAAAATGGTTGGAATACGCGTTTGTACATGTGAAATAAATAAATACGCCTTTGTGCATGTGAAATAATAATACGCCTTTGTACACCGGAAATAAATAAATAGGCATTGGAGACATTGTAAGGGAGGATTAAACAAACGAAGTTCAATAATCCGCAAGAGGGCGAGCGGGTTCATTCTTCCCACGGTAGCCAAGAAAAAGGGCGAGCGACCGACAATGAAAACGGATATGTGCTCTATCAATTACTTGCGGCCGTCTTGTGGCCGTCTCGTTGCCGTCCATCCTACGCGACACCTCGACAGGAAGAGAGCGAGCGGGCTCTTCCGACAATGAAAACGGATATGTGCTCTATCAATTACTTGCGGCCGTCTTGTGGCCGTCTCGTTGCCGTCTATCCTACGCGACAACTCGATTTTATTAATAAAGATAATCAATGTACAATTGAGAAAACTGCATCTGTTTAAGTGCTGTTGTATAATAATAATAATAATAATATTTGTTGTGATAGCAACGGGTCTGGCAAGAACTGGGGAGTCACTGACAGCCAGCAGCAATTACATGTAAATACAGTGTACAATAAACGGCCAAGGAATGGATGATGGTAAGAGGTTTTGGGACACGAATGCCTTACCACCAAGGTTAGACCTGCCAGGGACTCAAATGCCCCGGATGGCATCGCCAAACGTTAAATGCTTTACGTTTTAAATATATGATTCGTAAAGCACAACAGCACTTAAACAGATGCAATTTTCTCAATTGTACATTTGATTATTTCAATTAAAAATCATCAATTTTTATCCGTACATTTTAACAAGTGAAAATTCAATCATATAACCCCGTTTTTACGGCACACGTGACGTTTTTGTTTGTAATCCGTGTACCTTTTTTACGGCTATTATTATATGGCGTGTACCTTTTTACGGCTTTTTTATATGGCGTCGCGCTACAAAGGTTTATGCATGGTTTACTTAGTTGTATGTAGTTACTGTTTAGTTTTGCAGAGCGTACGGCTATGGGCCACGGCTCTTAATAAATGATCGAGACAATTCAAGTCTGCTCTGAAAGCCTGCATCTGCGAAATACATACGCAATTCCATCGTTTTTAGCTGCCAATTTCGAGGCCGAATCGAAATTAACAACGCAGCTTAGTTGGGTTTAAAAATATATGCGTTTAGCTGAAACACCGATTCTTTCACGATATTTTATTTGGAGCCATGGCCCACAGCTGCCGTACGCCCCATCCAACTCCTTACACTACACAACTTACACATCATACCTCACAGTACCGATTCTTTCAATTCAATTCAATTTATTCGCAGAAGCCATGACCCACGGTCGTACGCTCCTACCCCATTATAAATTTAGAAAACACAATCATAGTCAAAGAGCTCGACGAAGCCCTAAGGCCCAAGTCATAGTCATAGTCAAAGGGTTTGAAATGGTTTAACGAGCGTTAACCACTCCTGGTCATCTGCCCGAAGCCCTAAGGCCCATAGTCATTTTACTGTTCAACAATCAACTTTTTAGCAAAGACATAACACGTGCACGAAGAATGAATCTGGAGTTTGCTGAGTGGCATTGTTCCCTAAATACAATGGTTCAAACAATGTAAAACAATCAAAATGATAGTTTAGGGTCCCGTAACTCCGGAATAGATAGACCAATCGAAAAAGTGGTCCCTGCAAGGTTGAAGCCCAGGAAAATTTCTGGCTCAGATCATGTTTCTGATTTTAGGTAGGTGCAGTAGTTTTTTCTGGAACCGTGTCAGCCAAGAACAAGAACAACAACAACAACAACAAGTGAACATTTTCAAATTTACGTGTGGCTCCCTACGTTTACTCTTGCACGGAATTGCATAAAAGTTGGTGTAAAGTTAGAAAAAGTTGCTATCTACTATCTGGCCAAGTTTGGTCGAAATATATTGAATAGAAACGGAGAAATTAATAGTTTTAGTTTTGCTGGAGAGAGGACTTCAATCATATACCGGGAACCGGGTATCGGGAACCATGCCAATCAGCAAACGGCAGCCGTAAAGCATAGACTGAAGAATAGTTTGGTTTGGTTTATTAGGAGTATTGACCTAAAAGGTCACCAGCCCCACAACAAAATCTACTGCACGTCAACATACAGAATAAAAGGAAACAAATAAACTAAAAACTAGAGATGGCAAATCCCAGCCACCCACTGACGCAACTATAGCTGGCGAGCCTACTATGTGATTCACCCTCACTTTGAGGAAAAGCAAAGAGGAAGATTATCCTTAGAGTAAAAGTTACAGTGGAATCTGTACAACTGTAAATATAGATGGTTTTAATTTATTCGTTTGGTATAAATTTAAAGTAGCATTAATTCCAATTTTCCCAGTTTTTAGTTAACATTACTGCACAGTCCATGCCATAAAAAAGGTACACGGATTCCAACCAAAGGCGTTAAGTGTGCCTTAAAAAAGTATACGTAGATTGAAGTTTCACTTTGCTTGTTAAAAAGTACACGGATAAAAAGTTATGATTTTTAATAAAAAAAAACTAAAAGTACAATTCAGAAAGTTGCATCTATTCAAGCGTTAAACTAATATTGACGCAAGCGTTGCCTTTTGGACTTTTGCATCTGTATTTATCTAGACAAACGCTAGTATGTCGCGCCAAGTTAGGCAACAAACATCACAACAAAACATCACATCACATCAATTGTCGAGGTTGTAAACCATTGTAGCGCTACGCCATTGCGTCAGTGTCTTATATCTTGAAGCATAGTTGGGCACATTTCAGGTACTTGGAGAAAAATAATAATGCGGTACAAAAGCTTAAATTGTGTTGAAATCGAGAGCAATGACCCACCTGACAAAAATTAATTCGTGTTTGAATGCCAGCTATGCTACTTTCAATGCAAAATATGCCCCTCAATAACGTTGAAAATGTGTTACTAGCTAGCTAGTCCGCTCATCCCCATGTTAAATCCCATAGGATGATTATTCATCGATTCCGAGATAACGGGAAGGCTTCCAGCTATGAAATTGGACGAATGGGTGCACTACAATACGAACTGCGTACCTTTATGGTTTGAAGCCTGGGGGCGTAACAGGGATGGCGTGGGAGGGGCATAAATTACAAAAAAAGTATTAAAACAATTGTTACTATTGTCGGCATCGTCTCTCATTGGACGGCCAAAGTTCCGACAATGGGAACGTGTTTACTGACGCACGTGCCTAGCCACACACTAGTGTATCAAAATAAATCTAAACAACGTTGTAAAGAAATTGTATTCACGTCCAATTCACGAAAAATAAACCGTAAAAGCAAAGCAAAATAAACAAAGCCAAAAACTGGTAAGGAGGCCACCAAGTTGAGAGTGGTCCGGCCCTTCAAAGGAGTGATATCAACACACCAAGACTAACTAAATACAACAAAATACAACAAAATTAAAACCAAACCAAAAGCCAATAAAGAGGTGACTAAGTTGAGAATGTTTCGGCCTATAGGCAAAAGGTAGTAGCAAATTGTTGAAAACCAATTTGTTGTTGATGTGGCACTTTATCACACATCTGCACGGTAGTGGAGTTGAGTCAATACACAATTAAAAAAAGGAGTGATATCATATCAAAAACTAAAACTGGTAAAAGGGGCCGCCAAGTTCCGAATGGTTCGGCCCTTGAAAGGAGTGATATCAACACACCAAAATATTCGCCAACTTAATCGCACCGAATAATACTTTGGACGCTAAATGAAAACTTGAACATTGCTACCGAAAGTAGCAATGTTCTAGTTTTCATTTAACCTTCGAATTATTAAGCGGTGCGATTAACTTGGCGAATGTTTTGGTGTGTTGATATCACTCCTTTCAAGGGCCGAACCATTCGGAACTTGGCGGCCCCTTTTACCAGTTTTGGTTTTTGATATGATTTAACCCTTCTCGGGCCCATTTGACTTTCCGTCCTGTCAAATGTTTAAGTGCTTTGTGCTTTAAGAATATTTTAAATTTGTAAATCATAACAGCACTTAAACGGATGAAATACACTGAATTCCACGAGTGATTTAAAAAAAATTATAAAACATATATTTTTATCCGTGTACATTTTACAAGTAAAGTGAAACTTCAATCACATAACCATTATTTACGGCATACTTGACGCTTTTGTTGCTAATTAGTAAAGGCGCCTGCTGATTTCAGGAATTAGTTGCAGACTCCTTCTGTGAGTGGTATAGTGGATTCTGTTTAGTACACAGAGGTTATTCAGGACTATACATTCAATTCAGCTTTTCAGTGCAGTAACTAAAGTACGGCCGGCGGTAAGCAAAATTTTGGATAGCAGCAGAACTGATGGTTCAAGTGGCACGATGTGGTGTCTTGGTGGTACCGGTCTGTGGTCTGTAGTGTGTTGTAGTTTGTGTTTGAGTTATTCATTTTATTATGTAGTGGTTGTATCTGGGTGAATGACCACGGGGTGCATGAATCAATCAATCAAGTGTCCGAACTTTTATTAATTTCCAATTTGTCACATCTGTACTTGAGCTGGAATCGTGATTTTCATTTTTGGCTTGTTTTGTTTATTGTTGTTGTTGTTGTTATTGTTGGCACGACACGTTTCTACTACGCTGTCTCCAAATCAAACTAGCTCATTTTACAGGTATTGCCCTATTCCGTAAGGCCTCTTCTAATTGGTCAAGTGGTTCAGGGCTTAGGGAGCTCTAAACGACCAGATTAATTGTTTATTTTGTTTTAAACGTTGTTATTATGCAATAATGTCAATCAGCAAACGCCAGCAACAAGACGTAGAAGACTGACAAATAAAGGTTTTGTTTCCATATTGGTTTGTGCAAACCGTAATTGATAAACATACAAAACATTAAAACAAGCTAATCTAAACTGCAGTGTCCGCCAAAGCAGCACGAATTAGACAACAAAAACGAACTGGTTTGATGCTTAAGGTAAGGTTTAACTGACCGGAGTCAAAACAGCAAAGGAACATAAATAAGCTTTCCTGTAAGGTTTCAGATAATGCAGTGTTGCTGTACTGTCTAGTCCACGTGAAATCTTACTGCTGTATCCAGCCATTATACACGTAAATACAATTAAAGCCAGAGCCCAAATTTTAAAACTTTTCATGCCCAAACAAACGAAGAATAATGTTAAGGAGAAGAAGTTCCCGTGACTTCTGATTAGTTAAACCTTACCTTAAACATCAAACGAGTTCGTTTTGGTTTTCCAATTCGTGATACTTTGACATACCAAGTTGGTTTTCTGTACTCAATGCAAGTCTTTCTTTTGGAAGTTGGTTTGACCGCAGCTCTCTTTCAGCGACTTTGTCCTCTATTTGTAGGTCTGCTAATAACAGCTATTTCCTTTCTTTTCACAACTGTCCCCAGTTTTTAATTCCTTCTTTTAGGACGTATTCCAAACAAACAAACAAACAAACAGTAGCTTTAATGTTCAAGAGTTTTTATTTAGTTTTTAGCAAATGCCATATTGGTAACGTGTCATGGTTCATGCAACAACTTCCGAGGGTAGCACCGCACATCATCCCTCAAGCCCTCAGCAAATTATGATATTTTCATTCTTGTTCACACTTTGGAGGGTGGAAATATTCCGCTATAAAAAAATATTAATTTCACACGCAGTTCGCCCGGCCTCAGGAAAAAAAAAAAAACGAAAGAAGAAAACATCAAATAAAACCGAAGGAAAAAATGCCGATGGGAAAAAATCAGTTGTTTTCTTCGTGTTGTTGTTATAGGTTGGGTTACTTTAGTTGCCTGGCTCGAATTTCACCAGGAAAGGTGTGGAGCTTCACCAGGAAAAAACTATTTTGCCCCTTCCATTTTCTCCATGGCTTTGCTGGGCACGATTAATGCCATCTAATGGAGAAAAAAGTAAAAATGTAGAACGCGTAAATCTCCGTGTTTGCAACGGATAGCAGTCGTTCTTTTTGTGTTTTTTCAAGTTCAGATAGGGACTGACATATTAAGCGGAAATCACTGAAATTCTGTTTTTTTTTTTAATGGAGTGGGCTGGCATAAGAAAAGACGTTCGGCCTATTATTGCCTCACAAAACGCCTGTCTTCGGCCAACTTTTTGATAGAGTCCCTAACGTAATTTGCGAATGTTCCCGTCGCATGACGTCAGAGTGCTTCTCGCCGACCATTTCTGAATCTGAGCAGTCGCCATTCATATCTGAGCCGACCGACCATGTAGTGTGTTGTGGCTTAGAAACCTTAAATTAAGCACTTAGGTTACACGCCTGATTTTCTACGTAAAGCTACACAAACAGGATGAGTGTAAAGGTTTGCCAGGTAATTATTTATGGTCTGTTCTGTTATATGTGGAAATTGTGTGCTGTTATTTCGGTAAAACTGATGAACACAGTACATCCACTTAGTTAATGCCGGAGCGCCGACTGGTTGCTGTTGCTTTGTACTGTAACGGTGCAGAAATAGATTTTAAGCAGTGCAGTAGGCCGTATGAGCCCTGCGGGAAGATGCTAACTGGGGTTAATTACTCACAACGGTGCAGACAACGGTATTTTTAACTGGATAACATTATTTGAACTCCGTTTACTATCTCCGCCGATGTCCTGTTCTTGAGCAGAAAGGTGACACCAATCGGACTAGATTTTGGGTATTGAGGGGCGTGGGCTTACATAACTGATTTGTACAGAGTGGGGGGCGGGGTCGCCCCAGGGTTTGGTCACAGGGGCTAGGCATACTACGATTATTTAACGGTTTAATGTCTTTGATCTACGTTATTGACGAATCCCAGGATTCGCGATGGCCGACAGATGGCGCCATGTGCTGGGGGAGAACAGACGCTTTTTGGTCTAGCCTTGGTTTTTCTAAGGCAAAATGTAACCAAAACTTAACCTAGTTACCAGGATGGATAAAAATCGTGATTTAAAAGAAGGAAAATCAAGATTTCTTTGAATCCGTTTTTTTTTTCATACAATTTTTTTTTACCAATGTTTTAGTTGGGTTATTCATGGATCATTTCGGTGCATGTTTAGAGAGAAAAGGTGTAGAAAATAAATGTATAGTTTTGCCAAATTTAGATTTTTTATTTTGAACACGGTGATGAGTTTTAATTCAGATTTAAATATTTAGCAGGCCGGACGATAAGATACAGTACTGGCAAAAAGAATTCCTTCATTCAACTTGGTGTTTATGGATCAGTCTTGTGATATTGTTAACATTTATTGCTTGCTCCCTGTTGCACGAGTATGTTCCAAATTTTCACACAAAAATGAAGGTGGTCGTGCGTCTGTGTTTCGTTAAAGGAAATGCCATTGTGCATTCCTTCTCTGATAATGGTTCTCCCTTTTGTAACAGGGTGCAGCCGAAGCCGCCTAGCTCTCCAACACAAAAAAACACAAAAACAAACTCTGCCACCCCCCCACCACCCTTGACCACTTCCCCTGTTGCTCCACCAACCCAACAGCAGCCTCTTTCCCACCTTGATTTCGTGCCCTCTCTTCCCTCCAACCCAGAAGCCACCTGATGGCCTCCTCCCTCTCTCTCCCTCCCCAATTCTCCCTACCCCTGAGATCCTCCAGCAACCTACCAGAACTCAGTGGTAGGACTTCGGCCTTTGGTTACAAAGGTTGTGGGTTCGATTCCCCACTCAGGCAGTTGTGACAAATAAGTCCAAAAGACAACGTAATAGGTTTGCATCTGTATTTGTTTTTAAAGGTTGGAATTTGTGTTGCCCACAAAATTTTAAAATAGTTTTTTATTACCGTAGTTTTAGACTTGAAGATTGTAGAAAGTTATTCCAGTAAATTAATTTGCAGGTCAGGAAACAACTTTTTAACAATTGAAAAAGTTAGGTGGCGTAGCCTAACAAAATGTTGTATAGCAAAATGTTGTATAGCCTAAATGTAAAAAAAAAATGACCTAGGCTACCTTGTGTGAAATATTGTTAAACTTAAAAAAAAAAAATTATCCCCAGACCAAAACTGTTACCCCCTAGTTGACACTGCTTTTGCCATAAGAGTTGCGAAAATGAAGCTTCTCCGCCTGTTTGAAGCATGGCGATTATTAAAGTGTTTTTTTTTTTTATCTCAGTATCAGCATCGAAAGGCAACATTTAGCTTACATGCCCCAGTGTAGGTCAGTGATGCTTCCTTGCTTTCCTCTTCCTCAGTATGCAGTATAAAATGCAGCCCAGTAATGGTCTGTTGTTTGGATTTGCCCGTAGGTGGCAGAACTAACCAATGTCACTCTTTTTATGGCATCGCGCTTCTCATATCAGGTTTTATGTCTGGTCTAGAAGCAACTTAACATTTGCGAGGACTCGTTTGAGACCCAAGCTAATAAGCCATCCAAAAGCACTCTTAGATCGAACGCAAAATCATGCAGACTGGACATTCTATTGACCGGGAAAATGTCGAAACACTCCTGGTTTCAAGCACTAGAAGCTACTTACATTTGTGCAGTGACGTGCGGTGCTATGGGTGGGCCACGCCCCCCCTCCTACATATTTTGCACCCCCCCCCCCTTTTTAATATTTTGCGCCCCCCCCAACCCCAACACTTAGGGGTCACGAACAGAAAATAAAACAGTAAAAAAAAAACTTTGCAGGCTAAACTTAAAACAAGCTTTTATATTTTATTTTATTTTTGTAGCAGCTCCACAACGTAAATTTATGTGTAGCCTAATTCAAGCGATTATGGGGCGCATTTTACAAAAAAAATATTGCACTGCAATCTGCATTGAAGCTTAAGTTATGCTCCAATTGAATTAAAAGGAATATAAGTGGTAACACAGCTGCCTTGAAAAAAAAAAGTCTTTGGCCCACTCTTTTTCCAGATGTGCCCTCTGTCGGCCCCCCAAACAGTTCAATTCTGATGCCGTCACTGCAGTTGTGATGACTCTTAGTCCTTAGCTGTCCGAGAGCACTCGAAGAAAGACACAAAATTGATGAACTTGCAACTTGCAACGGCCTTCGCATTCAGGTATCTGTAATTGGTCAACCAGCAGTTTAGCGAGAGGCTAGGGGCTTGAATGGGTGAACGGCAACGTTATTACTGAGAGGGTTACGCGAGTTTCACTTTTTAGAACTGCAGACGACGATGTGTAGTAAACGAACTGAATTTGAAGCAGACAGATGAGTAACAGTAATTCCACCTACTGACTGAAGGCTTGGGGCACTGATTCTTGGTGCCAAACTATGTCTCATTGACTTGGGGGCAACTTCGGCACAAACAAGTGCAACAATAGAAATGTTATGTGACAATAATGTTCCAAACTTTTAACCGAATAAAAAAAAAATATAAGCTTCCAAACTGGAGTAGGTTTCATTGTTTCTCCTGAGTAAACAAACACCTGACTAACAGAATTAGAAATTCGAGCTTGTTCCGTTGGTCGCAAGGCATGTGAATTTCGCTTTAATTCGCTCATCGTATGGGTCTGGTAAGACACTTTCATCAAGGGCTACTTTATTTAAATATGTTATTAGATCTACAGCTTCCATACTTTTAATATAAGCACTCGACAAACTGTTACACGTAATCCGTTAATTCGCGCTGATCCAGCCTGTATCCGCCACTGGAAGTTTTATTTCCTTTTCAACGCGAGCCTCCTAAACCGGATGTGACAGTGTTTGCTCAGCGCGTTTGTCTATTAATACCATAAGGACTATTGCATTGGCATGTTCAGCAACATCGTACGAGACGACTCGCGAGTAGCGTTTCTGTAATCCGATGATGGAGGCTGCCGACGGGTGTGCAGTGGTGCAGCTCACAATGTAGTTCTTCTGCAATCCGATAGTGGAAGCTACCAGCAGCATGGGTGTGTGGGTTCACGGGTTGCCAGTTAGTGTTTTAATAAAGACTAGGAGAGTACACTTTCGCTTACTTCTAGAGCGGGTACGCTGGAGACGCGGGAACTTTAATAGAGGGCGAGGTGTAGATGGGGGGGGGTATGAGGATCTGACCTGAGGGATCTACTGGGAGGGAAAGAATCCCTGAATTATGGATCCCTGGGTTGGTTGCTGGGGTCTGGAAGATTTTAGGAAGAGGGACGAGTTGGGATTGAGGGAAGGTGAGGAGGCAGTTAGATGCCTTCTGGGGTAAAAAGTGGAGATGGGTTGTGGTGGGGTAAGAGGAATTTGGGGAGGTGGTGGCACAAAAGGGAAGGGATTAGTGGTAGGGTAGAAGAGGGCTGTGCGTCTTCCGGCAGTACCCTGATTCAAAAGGCATAGCCAAACGCATCATTGTGGCAAAGTTCGTAGAAAATGCGTAGCCTAGTTCTGAAAATTGTTAGGTTTGGATCTGAAATAAAATTGTTGCCATATGACGTCATCATTGGAAATTTACTCTTACATATTTTTTTGCTTGTGTGTAACCACATGATAAAAACTGGTAGCTGTGGAAACATATTCTTACACGTAGTTGGTGCACAGTATCGGAAAGTACTGTTTTTGGGGCAGGTCGTTCTTAAATGCCATGTGGCCATGGGCAGGCACGCTGTTTCAAACTTTTCTCGATCATTCTATGTGGTATGAAGCTTTGTGATAGGTGAAACAGAGGAAGGAGATGATAATGTCAGGTCTAGGACGTTGTAGAGCTCTATTGAGCAATAGTCTTACCAATTGTGGATCGCTCGTCAAAGTCGATCTTGTCAACTTAGGCACAATCCGGTTGCTACTACTAGTCTCACAGAACAGTCCGTGATGCAAAATATATCTAATTATTCTTCAAATGCCGGTATTAACAATCGGAATATTGGGTAATTTCCGCAGTCATTAGTAGAAATGTCAACGTCGTCTGTCTTCAGCCTGCTTACAAAAAAGAGCAACGAACCCTCTGATGTAAACAACGAAAGAGATTACTGTACGTAATTTGTGTGCAGGCTGAAGATGACGGATGGCTTTGACATCCTAACCACAAGTGCTGATGACTGTTGAAAATTATCACAAAATTTCCGTTGTTATTAATTTGAAGAATAATTCGATATTTTTTCCATCACGAACACAACACTTTAAAGTAAAAAACTGCATAGCAACTTTTAACAGTCCATTAGCAATGTATTCGGCTGGTTAATCACACATGTTTTTAGTCTTTTGCTCTCGACGCAGACCAACCTATGTTTGCTGCCTGTTGTGCGACGTGTTTACAGTATGCACTCCACAGCTCTGGTAGGCCTCAACCACCTTGCTTGAATTGCTCCTATTGCTTACGTTTAGTTTAGTTTAAAATACGGCAAAGTCTGTGACTTGTAGTCATGCTCCGTGGGGGAGTTAATGCTGCGGCATGTGCCTGTCCAACATTGCCTTAATTGAAGCGGTTAGTTGAGCTGGCCTTGCACAGATGTCTGGAAGATTGTAAAGGGTGGCTACAAGCTTCATCCTGGCGCTCACCGGCAACTGAATTTGGTCTCCCACCCAGCAATTACGAGGATGTACAGTCATTTTGTGTCCAATACCCAAGAACTCTGCGTCCAATGCACTGTGTGGGACCTACCACTAGTCTTCCACTTTCTCGCTTATCTGAAAACAGTATTCCTTCTGGCCTTGGCCATGGCTGCTAGGCAAGGGGAGATTGCCGCACTTGCAAGGGGAAAGGAATACTTCTTAACTGGTTGACAGTTTTGTTCTTCCCCCGCCCGGTTTTGGGGCCAAAACGTGAAAACCCAACGAGGCTGCGTTACCCATCGTCTTCACCGTACTTAACCTGTTTGTTGGTCCGGATTGTGTCGTAAGGGCCCAATGCCCAGTGCATGCGTTGAAGTTTTACCTTGTGGCCACTAAAGGAGTTGTGGAGTCTACCCGCCAGGGATCGAAGCGAGTGGCAGCCAAAACATGGAGGCCATTCGTTGTGAAGATTTATAAGGAAAGTGGCGGGCCTACCCCCCCCCCCCCCTCCCTCCACTCTGTGAGTGCGCAATCAACAGCGATGTGGATTTGCCAAGTGATAAGAGATGCGTATAGTGCTGCATTGGAGTTTCCCACCCTCCCTACAATAAGAGCTTTCAGGTCTGGGACCCCCTTGGAGTAAAGTCCTGGCGGCGTGTAAACGGAAGAGCCGAGCAACTTTTATTGCCTATTGCCTTAGGGGTATGGAGAGATGACTGGTGCAGCCCAACTGAGTCTTCATTCGTGGTGGCTTGCAGCAAAATTATGAGTCGTCGTAATCTGTGGTATGCCAGCGGTCTTGGAGTGGCAATTTGGCAGGTGACTTCGCGATGAGGAGAGAGATACAAGGTCTCCTCTCACCGCGAACTCGCCTGCCCAATTGCCAATGTGCAGGGTTTAATGCCCAGCTTTGGTGCGACGAAACTGCTAAAATACTGGTATTTTAGGATAGCAGTAAAATCGGTGTTTTACCCGTAAAAATAGTTTTTACTTATCCTAAAATGCTCAACTGTATGAACCCATTATCCTACTGCATCGAACATGCTGCTAACATTGCGAGACAAACTGCCAGAAAGACCGAGAAACAGGGCGCAGCCTAGTGGCGGTTGTGTAACCTAAGGAGTGCCATTGCAAGAGCCTTAAGAATCTTAAGTTTAAGGGCAAAACGAAAGTTCCTTGTTTTACGGGAGTTTATCACTCAAAAGCAACATGCGGATAACATTTTCATTTTTTATACCAAAATTTAGCCTGCACAGGCAAGAAAATTTTTTTGGGTAGATTGACATAACGAGTCATAATTATTTTTAGCTTTTTGGTAAAGTCAACTATCGACTTGGGTAGGGGAACAAAGAGAGTAGAACTCCCATTTGCCAGTCTGCGTGTTACATATTACGTTAAATAGTTGGTAGATATCGTCCTCCCGGTTTGTTTTGAAAGGGAAGTGAAGTCATAAAAAAAAATCATGCGCACAATTTTTCGAGACGCGTGCGCTCCTCTAAAACTAAGTATATATTTCTTTTTGCTCTAAAAGTAAGTTTTGGAACGGAATGCATTCACCAAACGGAAAGCTAAATTTTAGGATAAGTAAAAACTACTTTTAGTGGTAAAACCCCATTTTATTTTCATTTCCCCAACATAAAATGTGTGTACACGACAATATATTGGATGGGAGATATTTTCATTGTTGACCTGATTATTTTTTTTTTATTTTTAAAATTACTCCAATTACTAATCTAAAAAAAATAGGTAAGTATGTTAGGATAAATAAAAACTACTTTTAGGGGTAAAACCCCAATTTTCTTTTATTGCCCTAACATAAAGTGTTTGAAAATGTCACATTGTCAACTATGAAAATTCATTTTTAACCCTCTGGGTCCTAGAAGCCGATATATCAGCTCTACATTATCAGTTGAGTTAAGAAATAAAACCTTAGTACCCAGAGGGGTGAGTTGAAAATTCACCTTTTATCACGCTTATTTTCACAAACACACACGAAAATTTCGGCAAATTTTAGATAGTCAGCAGTCCTGGAGGTGTAATTGCTCAGGCGACTATCATCTTCAGGCTCCACAACAACACAGTTTCACTACTTCGTAACGACCGTTCGTATGCCTTGAATTTTTAGCGCAGCCTCTGGTATTTGTTGGGTACGTTGCGAATTTGGAGCACTCAAAAATGCTCCTATCTCTTAAAATAAGCGTGATAAAAGGTGAATTTTCAACATAAAGTGTGTGTACAGAACACTTTATTGAATGGGAAATATTTTCACTGTTGACCTGATTATTTTCTTTTATTTTCAGACTCGTACAACTGTTACCTGTTCAGGCAATACTCAGTGCTACTGTAAATTCGTTGGATTGGGATTTAGGGTGATATCCAACACAATTTATCTTGCACGAGAATTATCCTCGTATGATCGACAAATGCCAGCAGCTTAGAACATAAAATAATTCACTGGATCAGGCATGCAAAAGTAAGGACATGGAGGCCAAATTGCTGAAATACTGTTGATGGTTTATTCAATTATTAGGGTGGTTCTTATTTATCCCTTCCTTTAATAACCGGGCAATCTCCCGTCCCTTGTCGGTGCTGTCTTTAGTTATTGTTATTCATTTTAATGAAACGTCCAAGTCCAAAGAAAAGTCCACCCTTAAAATTACTCTTTTAAGTTACTCTTTATTTTCACTCAATAATTAAGGAGTCGCATGGCTTGTTTGTTACATTTAAAAGTTTTGCTTTGTGCATTCCTTTGATTCCTGCGAGACAGAACTCGATAGGCCCTACCTCGATACCCTACATGCTGCAATGCTAATTTGGTAGCAGCCGAACTTTAAGTGCGTTCAGGGTCACCAGTGCCAAAGGATTTGTCCGAGAGCGACCATCTCTTGATGCTGTCCGTCTGGCGTCGCCATGGGGCACATGTGAATTTTGTCCGTTATCGGAACGCTTCTTTTAAGTCCTAGGTTACTTAAGTGTTGTTGGAGCTGCAGAAAAATCCGGGTCCAGGGTGGGCAAACTGGTGGCAACAGGGTTGCTCTCCTAAAAATACAAGACATCAAATGCAAGCGAGCGTCTGCCTTTATATGCGTCAGGAGGCCTGTTGCGCAACTCCCCCCATACCCTGAAAGATGTGCTCTCTGGCTGAAGAGGTGCCTGAAATACTGTAATCTGGTTGGCTGCTGAAGCTGGACCACTGATGTGACCAGTAATCTGGATCGTGCAGCGCCAGTCGTCGTAACAAAGTGTACTAGGCTGGCGCTGCTGAATGCATCGTCTGGTAGTGTTTTACGATTTGTTGAGGTCAATGATCGAAATGGTTGCTGTTAAGTGTTTACGTTAGCAACGTTGATGTTGAGTGTACGTGGGAGAAGCCAACATCCTGGGGGCCGCTCACGGCTTTTTGAGGTGGTCGCAGATTTATAAGTTAAATGATTAATAAGACTAGCCGAGTCCCTCGCTCATTCGGGGGCGTCTCGCTTCGCTCGAGGACATTTCTTGTTTTAACATTTATGCTGCTGACGGAGAATTTCACACCAAAAAACGATCATGAACATTGTAATGCGCGTTTTTCGTAATGTTTCAGTTCATAAACAAACTATAACTTGTGCCTACTCTGTCATTTTTCTTTGTTTATATCATAGTAAGTCTTTCTATTAATTTTGTAACCTGGTCCCTGTCGTGAACAGATTTTTTTATTCAAATAAATTGTGCTGCGTAAGATGTAGAAGCAACGCCAGAGCTTAACACCAGGAATCGCAAGTCACCTATAATTCGTGTTAGTGCGAATTTATACCTTCGTACTAACCTTCGTTGTGAAAGTGTGCGTTTTTGTGAGTCTCGTGTGACATTTTTCAATCGTTATTGTGTTTCACAGTAAGATGAATAACGGTGTTTTTACCAAACCCCTATAAATTCTTATACCATCCATACATAGGTTTTCTTGTTTCACTTATTTTAGGAAGGTTAACTTTACATCCTACTTTGTGTACTTATCGTTTTTGTGCATTCATTTATTTCGCCCCATCCCAAATGGTGAAGTAGTTGTAAAACATCAAAAGATAATAATGAGTCATTGAACAAAGATTAACACAAAGGTTTGTTGACAGACTTAACCAACCGTTTCGTGAGGTTTTAATGCAAGTCGGCCTACACACAGAACGAAATCATACCCCGATATGCGTGTTTACCACAATTACGCTAGACTGTTGAGTAGAGCACCAGCTAATAGCATATTGATCGAATGTCGATGTTTTACAAATGCAAACGTAGAAATATTTCTAACACCCTTTTCTGTTATCAATATAGTTTAAGTAGCCTAATTTGCATTTATCATTTAATCTTTTCGTACCTTTACGTAATTTCATTTACGGCCAAATTGGCAGTTTGAATTTGAAATACAACTCCCAACAGTCGTCCCATGAGTGAGCTACACGAGCATCATTCTTGAATGACAGCTATTCGGATTGCAGGCCGTAATCCCACCGACAACAATTCTGGACCATCCAACGTATATAACGTGATACAACAATTCTGGACCATCCTCTCAGCAGGAATATGTGATATTCCAAAACTAACAATCAACTTCGAAAAATTCGTTTCAACAATGGTCCAAAGGGGTTTTTTCGAGGGGAAAACTTTTACCTAGAACTACGAAAATACGCCTAAACGATATCCGGAGTAATTTCCTGTCTTTCGAGACCTTTCTCACATTTCTAGCCTTTCTACTTAAGGAGAAGACTTGTATACAAACAAACAAACCGACCAACCGTAAGTTTTTAATGGTTACTAGCGGAGTAGCTCGCTTCGCTTGCTCATTCCACCACGTCTCGCTGTGCTCGAGGAGATTTCTTGTTGAAACTCGTATGGTGCTGACAGACACTCCCAGCAAAAAATTATCAAACATATGTTCAAGGAAGTGATCCAAATAATGTGCGCATTTTTCCACTACAGGATAAATATTTAGCCTACAACTTACTAAGAGTGTTTAAGAAAACGTGCTGTCTCTGATGACAAAACGCTGATTTTCGTTCGCTTCGCTCACTCAATCAGCGCAACCTACCCTACTACTTAATTACTGTATTTAGGAAAATGTGCTGTTCTGATGACAGACGCTGATTTTCGTTCGCTTCGCTCACTCAATGAGCGCACCCTACCCTACTACTTAAATACTGTATTTAGGAAAAAGTGCTGTTCAGATGACAAACGCTGATCATCGTTCGGTTCGCTCACTCAATCAGCGCACACCCTTTCCTCAGAACTTTCCTCAGAACTTTCCTCAGAAACGTGACTGAATCATTGTAACACTGAGAACCTCACATCACTAGTAATTTGTGTTAGTACTACACTTTACGTGGGCGTTTTTGTTTCACTTTTTTAAGATTTTTTTTTCTTTACGTCCTGCTCAGTGAAGATTTTTCCATCAGTTCCTTATCACTTCACTTTCTGATGACCCCACACTAGGTGAAACAGCTGCAGAAATCAAGTGAAAATGCCACGGTTCCAATGATCTTTTATCCAACATAGGTCGTTTATTTGCACTACAGTATAAATATTTAGCTTACTACTGTTTCTGATGACAAACGATGATTTTCGTTCGCTTCGCTCACTCAATCATCGCAAACATTTCTTCAGGTACGTGACTAAATCAATGTAACCACCAAGAACCATACATCACTTGGCAAAAACCGCTGCAGAAATCAAGTGAAAACGCCACAGGTTGAATGCAAATTAGGCCTACACAAGAACTCTTATCCAAAGCTGCTCGTGTTTTAGCACAAATATGGAGGGAACTGGCTGATGGCCTTACGTAAAAACTAATGCTCGAATATTGTTGTTTAAATATACAAACGCACACGTAAAAGTATTCCTGGCACCCTTTCTGGTGTCAATATATTTTCTATACGTAATTTAGTATTTAGCATTTAATCTTTTTCTGTCTTTGTGTTGCTGCTAAACGATTATTCTCTTGTCCTAGATTTGTCCGTTATTATAGAATCGGTGAATGACTCCAATTTCAAAACGGATAATAAAATAGTACTGCGAAAAGCTACGCGTCTTTACTGATTGTTACTGAGAACAACAATTTAGTGACTCGTTCCTCGTTGGTCCGTTGACGCCAGACTATTGTTGATGGACGTTCCAGAAAAAAATGTGGCAACAATCATGACGTCATGTATTGTTGAGTGATTGTTGCCGATTGTTGCAAATGGTCATTTTTCGTTAATTTCGGTCATTTAGGACCCAGCTCGGACTTTGAAAATACGCCTACACAACGAACGGGTTAATTTGCTTTCTTTTGACAAACTTCTCATGTTTGTAGCCTTCTACTTCCAGAGGAGAAGATGATCATCCCCAACCAACCAGCCAACCAACCAACCAAGCATAAACTGCATCTTTTTAATGAGGAGAAATGATTAAAAGGGATGGTTTATCATACCGATACTGATGCTAATTAAACCTCTTAATGTTCTTGCTTACAATGGTTCTGCTGGTTCCTAATGAATCAATGTGCCACCCTTTAGAAGTTAATTTGTCCCTAATAAAGCAAATCGTGAACATGTGCCTTGGTGGAGTCATCGCCAGGAATTCCCCTGAAACGCAACCTCAGGGAAACACGGTCTTTGCTCTTGAATACTTTACGATTTCATGTTAGGTTTATAAGTTTTGAGGAAGGAAAAAAACCTTAGGACGGCTAACTGTCTTGGCTTCATGCTTTAGACCCTATTTTGCTCCTCTTTTAGTCCTATTTTGTTAGTAAAAAAAAATCGCACCAAAAGTAGTTCTATCCTAAAAGTCCCATCTGTTAGCTCGCGCTATTTCTGGTTTTACCTGTTACCAATGAGAGTGCTCTTGATTTGAAAACATTTTGTAATAATTTGTATGAAAGAAAAATTGTAAAACTATAATCTTCTTCCATCATCGCACAGTTTCATACATATGACACTCAGAGTCTTGCTTGTCTCTGTGCTGCCACTGAGCACGAGATTGACTGGGAGAAAGCTACGACGCTCATCTGCTCAAACTCTGCACGCGACAGTCATCTAACGTGCCTGGAATCCATTGCTATACAACACCTTGTGGGGAGGGACTTGAGTGAGCAGTTAGCGCGGTGTTGGAGAGCTAGTAGCAACATGAAGGGCTCACTACCTTGTAAATACAGGAGTATTTACAAGGTAGTGGGCCATTCACGCTGCTACGTGTTCTGCCAAATTCAAATTCTGGCAATCAGCAAGAATGTGACCAGGATCCTAATTTTTCCTTTGAAGTACCTGATGATGACTGTAGCAGTGCTGTCGAAAATTAGTAAGACACTGTGTCTTGTGTATGAATTTGTGCGATGATGGAAGAAAATTGTAGTTTTAAAATTATTCAAATGTTTCATAGTACTGGTAAGGATGTTTCTGATGAAAGAAAAATTCGTACAAATTATTACGAAATGTTTTCAAATCAATTTTCAATATCTCAATTCAAGATGTGAGAGCAGTGTCAATTAACCCTTTCAAGCCTACTCCGTTTTTTCAATTCTCAAGCGAAAATACCTATGGCCGCAACATGGCTACCATGAACAAGTTGCATGCCTCACGAAAATTAATTAAAAAAAAAAACTATGTGGTCTAGGAGCATAAAAATTCGCAGACATAATAATTATATTGTAAATTATTAAAATCCTGAAGTTTGACAACTTAAACAGCACTTACGAAATTTCAACTTAAGTACTCGGAATAACATCCACTGGATATTCTTCTGTCACAATGCCTGTTATTACTTCAGAAATCATTATTTTACTAGACGAAGCCCGTGCTTTGCACGGGGCCGGTCACATTTCCCGGGACATTTTCCTGGCACTCTTCCCAAAGACTTGTCAGATTGTTCGACCACTCATGCCTGGCTCCTTTTTGGCTGCACGTAGAGTGGGAGAGTGCATTTTCAACGCGGGCGCGAGGAGGGGAGAAGTGGTTTTCCTTTAGGCTTTCCTTTTGCTTTTAGCCTGTCTCCGATATTATTATAAAGATGTTTTATTACCGTAAAAATAGTTTAAAGTTGCTTTATTTCTTCGATGTTCACAATCTTTAAAAGCTCACTCCCAATTCCCGGACGGATGCCATTGTCACTGGTTGCCCGCAAGAGAACACGCTCCTGCTAGCGCCAATGGATGCTACTTTAACTCGCTTCGCATTACGTCACTAGTGAACGGCTGATGGGTCACACGCCGCGAACGAACCAATCAGTGCTTGCGATAGCTCGTGATGCCGACGAGTTTGAACTAAGGCCGTTGAAATGGCACATTTCATTCAAAGAATACAGGCAGTGACGTTGGAGTTAATGACTTCATTTTTCGCGGACCAGAAAATTGGGCATTCTCGATTGCGACCAATATAGCGGCTGCCTGTTGTGGTCTTCTGGAGATAAGATTGTTTGAACCAAAGGCTATTTTCAATAAACAAAACGCAATTTCATGTCCTATTTCGACGATGATGCCAACAATAACATCAACTTACGACAAC
Source organism: Lithobius niger (assembly GCA_023313725.1). Lineage (NCBI taxonomy): Eukaryota > Metazoa > Arthropoda > Chilopoda > Lithobiomorpha > Lithobiidae > Lithobius > Lithobius niger. The sequence continues at coordinate 5,686 of JAHWFP010252604.1, read as the reverse complement.
AAAAGATGATAACAGTGAAACCTCTGGGATTTAGCAAACAGAATGTTACATCAGGTTTATCATTGTAAACAATCACTTTTGCATGCATTGTGGTTTGAGCTTCAAAAACAACATTGTTATAACAGGTAATGTAACGGGTTTAACTGTATTGAATCAAATAAACCGAAAATATACGTTCCAAAATACCTAATTCAATTGGAGTTACGCCTCTGATATACGCAATAGGATTTTTTTTTAACAGGGCGAACGATAACAGGGCGACGATATCGTCGTTTGGGCATTTTGATTTTAGCAGCAGTATTGTGTCGGATGTTATATCGTCGATTAGGCCTGAAAAGGTTAAACATGGAGAAGCTCTCTAATAGACCCTCGTTACTAGAACATGATTTGTGTCAGTCAAATTTCGAAATCCTGCACCTCTTCACTCGGAGGAATACAACAAAATTAAAAAAAAATAGTTGAAAATTTGGAGTCTCCTGGTTTGCGGTCTTCCTTATTTCCTTTCCGTTTCCTTTTGTAGACGCTTTCTTCCTATTGTGTGGATTTCTCTTCGGTGCCTTCTTGATATTTTTAGCTTTGTAATTGCTGCCTGCTTGTGTTAATCTATATTCTACTGCTAATTAGGTTGTTGCTTATGATGATACCTCGGTTTGGATGCGTAACTTACGTTCAAATTCCAGATTATTCATCACAACTAGGGTTATAAAATTCCGATTAACTGGCTAAACGTTTACCGCAAAGTAAAAAAAGCGATTAACAATTAATCTTCACCCACTCCTACCCCAAAAAACTTTTTTATTCAAGTTAACACGTCCACGCCATTTCTAAAGTCCGTCTGAAAACTCTCTTCGTCTGACGTCACTTGAGTCTATGCCCCAATACATTCAAAGGTCACGTTCCACGAACGAACCGATCGGAGTTCGCAATACTTGAGTTTCAAAACGACATCGAAACAGAGCAGTTTATGCGAGGAACTAGTTGTGCCCGTGCG
>JAHWFP010252603.1:16487-35615 GCA_023313725.1 Lithobius niger | reverse complement strand
CAATGTGTAACAGCAATGTTTTTCTTTTCAAGTTAACTAAGCTTTACAATGTGTAACAGCAATGTGTTTCAAAATTGATTGAACTTTAAATGCGTAACAGGAATGTTTTCTAAATTAATTGAGCTTTACAATGAGTAACAGCGATATTTTGCAAATTAATTGAGCATTACGAGTAATAGGAATGTTTTCCAAACATTAAGTTAATATGTGTTTCCCATTAACTTAAAATTTCACATCTTTAACTTTGCATAGCAAGTGGCAACTAATTTTTCTGTGTCGTGGCAAGGAGGGGTGAGGTGTATAATTTACACAGATGTTTTTCACCACAAGGCTAGGGATCACTTATCTTTTTATTCATTAGTCCTGGATCGTTGTGGAATGATCCCTGTTCTATGATTTAGCCTCTTGTCTCCATTTATCTGCCATCCTAACACTTTACCACAATAAACTGTATGTTGCATAATTTTCTGAAAATACATGAATTTGGACTACATCAGTTATGTTGCATTCACATATATTTTAGGTTATCTGAAAACATATCACAATTATTTACACTTTTGTATATGTTTGTGACCTTTACATGAATTAAATGATTTTATTTCATAGAATATTGTTTCAGAATTTTCTTTTCTTATTTTAAAAATTAGAAATTGGACTAAAATTGGACTAAAATTGGACTAAAATTAGCAAATATAAATATCCATCTGATAAGTTATTAAAGGAATATAATGATTTGAAAAAGAGTGTACATAAAGATATACTAAAGGCAAAAGAGAACCATTATAAAACTTATTTTCAAGAAAATGCTAAAGACAGTAAAAAAATATGGAATAAATTAAACAACATTGTTGGGAAAAAGATAAATAAGGGAAATATTGATGACCATTTCAAAGAGACTTTCATTACAATACCAATTAAAGAAACATGCGATAATATTGCCAAACATTTCGTGGAACAAGTCCCTAAACTTAAAAATCAAGCTTCACACAAGAAAAATATGGGGAATAGGATCTCTTCTAAACAATCATTTATAATAAAACTATGATTATAACTGAACCAACGATGTATGATCTCTTTAAAATAATTGATGAACTAAAAATAAAATTTTCTACAGGACATGATGGTTATTACATCGATCACTTCATTAAAACCAAAGAAAATACAGCATTTCTTATGAAGATTTTAATCACATCAATAATTGACACAGAAATATGGCCTGACAAACTAAAAATGCAGATCATAAGACCTATATATAAAAAGGGAAATAAACTAGATTTTGATAACTACCGACCAATTTCTCTCCTGCCAGTATTAAACAAAATTGTGGAAAAATATTTTGCTACATGCATTGAAAACTTCCTGTATAAATTTAATATATTTAGCAACATACAATTTGGCTATCAAAAAAACAAAAGCACTGTTGCAGCATTAACTGTAATAAACAATAATATTACAAGAGCCCTCAATGAAGGCAAATTTGTTGGAGCAATTCTGATCGATCTAAAAAAGGCATTTGACACTTTAGATAAAAACATTTTATTAGAAAAATTATACAAGATCGGCTTAAGAGGAAAAATACTAAAAATACTGATCAGCTATTTAAGTAATAGGAAATGTAGTGTAAAAATAGGGGATGTCTGTAGTCGATGGATGGATATTGAATTTGGAGTGCCGCAAGGATCCATTTTAGGGCCTTTATTGTTTATACTGTATCTGAATGATTTAGATTCATTAACCTGGAATACATATTTAACTCTATATGCTGATGACATCTTTATGCTATCTATTAATACAAAAGAAACTGATATGATTAAAAATTTGCAGGAAGACTTCGATAAAATAAATCACTATTTTGTCAATAATGAATTATACATAAGCGGAAATAAAACTTGCTTCATTCAAATTTCGACATCACATTTGAAAATTAGTAATAACACAATTAAACTTCACAGTACTAAATGCGAAATTAAAAATAGACTACACTGTAACTGTTCTGTTATAAACAATGTTACTAAGACAAAATACCTAGGCATTGAAATCGACAAAAATTGGAAATTTTACGATCATGTAGAACATTTAATCAGAAAAGTACGACAAGCTATACCAATGCTATACAAAGTTAAACATTTAATCAGTAATAAGACTAAGAAAATTTTATTTGAAGCTTGGATTTTATCACAAATTAGATATGCTAGTAACATCTATGGGTCAACTTCTAATGGACTGATTTTAAGATTACAGAAAGTACTCAATAAAGCAGTAAAAGTCCTTTTTAGCAAATCGGAAAACAAAAAAACAAGAGAAATTATGAAAGAAAACAATATTTTGAACTTTAAGCAAATCTTTGAATATGGAATTATAACGCAAAATTATTTTAAAAACGAATTTAAAATACCTGTTACCAGAAATATAAGGAGAAATAATAACTGGCTTAAAGTCCCATTATGGACAAACTCATATGGGAAAAGAAATCTTCCATTTTTAATACCAAACATTTTTAACAGAATACCTGAAAATCTACGACAAATTAACTGCAAATATACTATGAAAAAAGAAATTTAAAAATGGCTGCTGTCAGAGAAATAGATACGATTAATTTTGAAATGAGATTTGTAAATAAGGCTATGTATGTGATGACTAACAATTGTAAATATTCTGTACATAACAAAACTTACTAACCAATTTATGCAATTTAAACTGTTTTATTGATTTTGTAATAATATACAATGTATCTGGCACATACAAACTCTTTGAGTTTCGTGCAGTAAGTATAATAAAGATTATTATTATTAATTTAATTTAAATTTAAAAAAGAATAGTTCTGTATTTTCCCACTATGGAGTGAGTTCGCTAAATTTAGCTTCTTGGGTGGGCAGCAACTGTTGCCATGGTCAAGGGTGAGTCGTCCTGACCAACATTGACCATCCCTATTACTTGCTGATGGTTGCCTTTGAGCATGGTCACTCTCTCTGCTGAGGGAAGGGGGTGGGCAATAAACGAAAGTGGTCAGTGGGTTGAAAGGGTTGGGGGCACGGCTCTGGGCCATGCTGGCTTGATCTGACCTCAAAATGCGGCCTGGTCGAGGCCATGTAAACAATAGCTGATGGTCACTATATGAGCAGAGGGGTGAGCTAGGTCCCTAGGAAAAGAGACAGTCCCTTTTCGTGATGTCAAGCATGAACTTTGCACCCATTGGTTTTGCCAATGTCCGTTTTGGGTCACAATATTTCGGACCTGGGAAAATTCGGTGATTTTTCCCGCACACGAAGTTGTGTACTTCATCCCGACTGTTTGCTTTCACTTTCCGCTCCCCAACAATCATCATGGATCCACCACAAAAGAAGAGGGTGACCCCCAAAGTGGAGAGGAGCGTGACCGGCAATCTTCCTCGCCACATCAAAGACTTCTTGCGGCTATTGTCAATCAATCTGCTATTATTTCTGATCTGTATAGATCATTACCTTAACTGCGAAAAGACGCCAGCTTTATTCGATGAATGTCACTACCGATCTGCTGAAGAGGTGCCTTTTTCGCCGGCTTTGCCGAACGAGGACCCATTAGACTATGTGCTCCGGCTCTTTTTCCTAGTGGTGATCCTCGAGAACACGGGACAGAATGTTTTAGTCGACGGTGCCCCTCCGGAAGAATCTTCACTAGCGCAGCAAATGCGATTAAGCGGACAGTTTCTTCAATGCAGCCCTTTGACAGCCCGACAATGTCTCAATTCTCGGTATTTGACATATCCTCCTATTCCTTTAGGAAACTGAGCAGTTTTCGTCATATTTCTGGCGAGCAGTGAATGCAGAAAATACATTTTTCATGCAACAGAACTTGCAACGGGCGATAGCCCAATTCTGCGACGCCACCCGCCGGCTGGAAGGTGCCCCAGCGACTGACGAACTACTAGACGACATTGCTGAACTTTTTTCCGTCTACCTGCCGGAAACTTTGCTGCCGCCTCCGTACCTTATCTGCATTGGACATATTCAAGATCTAGACGTCCCAACTCTTACCGATGCGGGAGCATCCAGCAGCGGTGTCCAGCAGTGCAGGCGCCCTGGCCCTTGTAGAAATGACTGTCCCGTTTGTCATAACGGACAATATGGTAAGCAATTTCTTATTTATTACTTTAATAATTTTTCTCTTATCAAAATTTTCAAAACATTTCCTTTTACACAACTTCCAAAAGCTTGTTTTAACTCCTATCACAATATTATACGATTTAAGCTTAATTATTGACTGTAACAAGTCTAAAAAAAATCTAATGCGATGTATGCATTTGAAAATACATTATTGCTTCTTGAGCAAAGAAATATGTCGTTTTCGACGAGTACTTTTTTTTTCAAAAGTGTTTTAACTTTAAATCAATGGTTTTCAAAAATAAAACTGAGTTACTTTGAAGCAAAATGCTTATTCTGAAATCTGCTGGTATGGGCTTTATGGATTCTAGGCCTTTTGGTAAGTTACATTTACATGAAATGGTATAAAATTTATTTCTATTTATTTATATGCTGTTTTATTAACAATGTGGTGCTAATTATTTGAAGCACTGGTAGAGGAATTTATACGAACTGACTTTTAAAATAAATAAAACTGCATTCTTATGTTTTATGATTCACTTCTTTATAGATGCAAAAATGCAATATTAATTATTATTATTATCATTTTTAATTTTATAATTCATATCCTTATAGATGTAAAATTAAACAATATAGCATAGCTATGTACAGTTCGTCCATCTTCCGTTTCATAAACTTTGATAATTTATGCCTTTAAAATAATTAAAGTAGCATATGCCTAGGTCCTTCATTTGTTTCTTTGTTAGATTTAAGAAATGAATGTCTGTAACTGCTTTCGTCACTTTCTCATTCGTGAAAAGGAATCCTTGCGATAGAATGATATTTTATAAGTTTTAATTTGGCTAGGTGGTCCGGACTAAGTTAATGAAACTGGACTCGTATATAGCCTATTATTTATTTATGTGGCACCATTTCCGTTTCAAGAATAACATGCTATCTAGAATAACTAGAGTGTGAGTGAAATGCAGTTTTACATTAGGGTGTAGGGGGGGGGGGGTTGATAATAAAATCTTAATACAATTTGTTTACCGTACATGTTTGTATAGTACGTATAAGTTTAGACGATATAACCGTTAATTTTGAATGTCCGGTAACCATCCGGTAAATATTGGGAATGTATCTTTACAAAATCCTTGGTTTTGAACTTTTAGCTGCAATGAGCGCGGCAGTGCGAAGTAAGCGCTAAAAGTAGATTAGGCTCTCTGCGCGTAGGAAACTAAATTTCCGCTGCGCGTTCGAACTCTAAATAATGGTTTTGAAAAGGTAGTTGTAACCTATGGTCTTAATGCAATAAGATATTTTGCTTGTTTTATTTTAATTTTGAGTATTATTAATTTCTTTTAACTGCGGTGGGGGTGGGGGTGTAGTATCACTCATGAAATTGTCATACAGTTATAATAATTATGTCGGGAAAGAACATGTTCCAGCTGTTTTCATATGCCTGAACATCCTAATCCCGTATACCATTTTACAGTGATTTCCCTCCATATTGTTCTCATGAACGTGAGAGAAATTAAGGTAACAACACGTATCACTATATGCGAAAATTTATACTTACAATGAACCAATTCACATGTCAATTTCACATGCATTCATAATTTCACGAATTGAATTTTAATCTTTGTCGTTCAATTTTTTTTATTTAAGATGACCTGGATAGCGACAGCGGCGACGATTAGTGCCGTTGCCGTTTCACGACTGCCCGCTACAAATGAGCGGTGCGGTTGAGTTCGTCTTTGCCTGCCCTGAATTCATGGTTATATATAATTGTATATTTTTTAATTTTGATTTTTTCCCTATTTTAATATATGTGGTTGAGGGAAAATATCATGTTTTTATATGATTATAGATTTCTGAAAGTTCTTCCAAATTAAATTTTTTCTTTGTTTCTTAACTTTCTTCATAAAATCTTAAATTTTTTTTTTCAAAATTAAATTTCCGTGTTCTTAAAATTTTCTTACGTATTTTGGCTTATTTTTTTTTCATTATCATCATTTTTATCATGACCAAGTATTAAATTTATACTTCTTAAATCTGTGATCGTACAATGTTTTATATGTACTAATTTTGGTATTTTTTATTTCAGGAAATTGCTTATATGTACATTGAATGTTCAATGTTTTATTTTATTTATTTATTTATTTTTTGACTAATTTTCATTTATGTTGCAATTTTACTTTATTTAAAGGCACATAAATCCCTCTGTCCTGGCCGCTTTACTCATACGTCAACTGCGCGAAAATATAGTTCACACGACCGCGGCGCGCATTGCTCTGTGAAACAAGCATGACGTCACATCCGACGCTAGATCATACTCATTTCGGAGCTGCGCCATGCGACACATCGTACAAATGCTAAAAGGCAAAGATGGAGCGACTAGAGGTAAACAAACACTGGCGCAGATGACTGCACGTTATGATCATCAATGTCTCCTTTCTGTTGCTGTGGTAAAATACCCACACGTTAGTTTTATTTGAACAAAGTTGACCAAATAAAAGATTCTGGGGGTCTTTATTATGTGTTGATGTCGAAATTTACGTCCTATCGTTGCCGACTATGTTACGTATATTAATTTATTGGCGATTTCAAGGAGGCATGCTTAGGGACCGGTCATTATGTATCGTTTTTTTTTGGGGGGGGGAAGAAGATATCCCCCCCTCCTTTCTTCGGACAGTAAGTTTACGCCCCTGCGACCGATCTCATTATTCCTCCCAACCGTTATTTTTTTCCTTGTAGCCTAAGTTGTTACTTAATGTTTAGCATTATGCGGGAATGAAAAACGGCGTTACTGTACAGAAACAGCTTACCATCAAAAAAAAAAAAAAAAACCTTCTCCCGACCGACCCTAATTATAATTTAATTGGTACTGCAGCTAAACGGTTTTTTTCCTTAGGCCTTATGTCTGCTACGAGTATTTACGTCTGAAACTCAATCCGCAATTTAATTTCTTCTCCGCCTTTGGTTTTGTCCATCACCACGTCAGGATCCCGACACCCCTGCCCCACCCCTTCTTTAATCCTAGTTTCTTGCGGTAAACATAGGATAAACCTAATTGTTGATCCAATTCTTGTTTTGTCCTTTCCTTTACCGATTCGGTAGCAAATCTACTTGGTGGAATAGATAAATGCGTTCATCACTCGCCATTTCTCCTGATAAGCTCAGAACAAGGTTAACTGGGATTGAAGCTGCGTACCTCGAGAAAGGCAGCTACTATCTCACTTGGCTTTCGCTCAAAAGCGGCAAGTCACGTGACTTGAAGTGCACGAAGAATCACTACGCCACAGACTAGGCGTGTAAACATCGCGTGACGTCACCGTTAAAAGTAGCCCAAGAACGCCCGAAAAGCTTTCTGGCAGGAGTGAGATACTTCTCGGACCGAGCGGTAAAAAAGAAGCTTACTAGCGTACACGCGCCACATTTGTCATCGGGATCGTACCCTTAGACGATCAAATAAAAGGTAAATGAGTTCATATAAAACTATTTCTGGTAATGTATCGAGAAAAACGTTAACAAATACCGGAGGGAGTTATGTGCCTTTAATTACCAGAACCCCGGAATTGTTTGTTGATGCATATATTTTATTCTGATTTTACCTTATTTCGCAACATTTTTAGTTTACTTATATTTTCATAACCGTGACTTACCGTAAGGGTTTAACTTTACGTTCAATTTATTTTCGGTTACTATTTTTTTTTCAAATTCAGTTTTCTAGTCAAAATTACTAAATTCGATTTTCTTAAATTTCAACTGTTGAATTATTTCAATTTTATTGAATTTTCTTCATTTGATAAAATTTTTTCCCAAATTTTCCTTCTACTGTAACTTATGGTTACGACATGGTTGTGTGGTTTTACATTTTTTATTTTACGATTATCCATGTCTTTATGTTTGTTAATGATTTTACTCAAAACATGTTTCAATCTACTATGTTGTATTATTTCATGATATTTTTTTGTTGGAAATTTTTGCATAACATGTCTGTACACATTTTATTTTAATTTTTGATTAACTTTACGTTAATTATTTCTGTGATTTGCTATGTTTTTTCTAAGTATGTTCATGTTCATTTTACGTTTTATCCTGTTGTAAATAATTACTGATTTTACGTATCCGTATGGTATGTTTATACGTGTTTACGTATTTGTAGTATATTTTTTTTTCATTTTCGTAAATTACGTTTTGTATATACTTCATTTTTTTTTTATTTTCTAATAATAGTATTTTCTAAAACAATCTACGAGTTTCCGTCTCAAAAGTTATTTTACATTACATCCTGAAACATAATAGACTTAAGCTATTTTCATGTATTTATGCGATGTAAACATGTTCAGTATCATGTACTTAGAGAATTGAAACTGTGTAGGTGACTGGTCTTGCAATCATGCGTTGGTTTCGGAAAAGGAGCTTCCGTTTTTACTCAACAGGGTCCCCGCGTGCAGAGCGCGTGAATGCTCCTTCACGGTGATGCCATGTTTTCTTTGTTCTCCGTTGGATACGCAAAGAATTACTCATCTTCAACGTTTGCCTCTTCCAACTGCCGACGCAGCCTGGTTTCTGGGGTAGTTTTACTGCTACGGGTATTATAACCATGCGTAGAACCAAGCATTCTTTGTTTATTTAGTTCATAATCTATTTTACGGTATTTATTTTGTAAATAAGCGGCCGACTTTGGCTCAATGCGTTTGCATTTCTTGGTTGAGCTTGTTTCTGAACCGCTAGCTGCGTCGTCAGGCTCGGAAGGCGTAAACGTTGGTGGTTGAATCTCCGATGGTCTGTCGGATCTTCCAAAAGTTTTGCTATGTACTGTTGTAATTTTATTTCAGCTTCCGTCAAGGTTCCGTTAAGCTGCTCCGATAAATCCAAATCGGTAGGTCAGTTAAAAGGAACAGGTTGGTTATTCGTTCTTAGGAACCATGGTCTTAGATTGTTCACATGTGAGCGAACGACTTTTAATGGATCCAGAAAATGTACAATACGAACGATAACATCATTAACAAATTCCATAATCCTGAAAGGACCTGTACATGCTCGGAGTAATTTTAGAGAAATTTGTTTAATTGGTAAGAAGTCGCGTAATAATACGTAATCGTCCACTATATAGCGGTACGGACGTGCAGTGCGATCATAAAAGTTTTGTTGTCTCTTAAATGCTTTCCAAGTATGCGCTCGAGCGACTTCGAATGCTGCTTGTAGTCTACTCTGTAGATGTACTATAGTGTCATCACTATCATAGCATATTCGTGGTGGTTCGAAAGCTAATGCACTCTGCAATCTAAATTCTGATCCATGATGTAAATAATGTGAGCCAATTAGCGTGGTTGAATTAGGACACGCATTTTGCGCTATAGTCACTAATTCTAGATACTCGCACCAATTTTCTGGACAACTTGCAGAAATCTTACGTAGTACTGTCTCTATTCTCTTATTTGCAGCTTCTACCGTCCCTCCTACCCACGATGTGTTAGGAGTGAAGTTTATCTGTTTAATATTGAACAAATTTGACAATCTTGCCACAATAGCGTTGTTTATTTCACTTCCGTTGTCGCCGCGCAATTGCACGGATGCTCCAAATCTAGCTATGAGGTGAGCAAACAACTTATTAGCTATTGTTTCTGTTTTCTTATCGGGAATTCCGACTGCAATTACCTAACGACTGAAGTCGTCAATTAACGTCATTATTTAGACGTTCCCGTGAACGCTTCTATTCAAGGGTCCAATGAGATATAAGCTCCATGAATGACCTGGTCTTTGTAGGGGTTGATAGGGTCTTAGCTTAGCCTTTAGTGGCCTAACGTAAGCTTGACATACTTGACAAGTTTTAACGTAATGAGCGATATCGTCCATCATTTTAGGTCAATAACAATATAGCTCTATTAATTCTCTAGTTTTACTGCCACCGCGATGTCCGGCACCAGGTGTGGAATGGTAATCCCGGATACAATAGTTCCATAAAGATTTAGGTATACACATCTGTGCTAGATTGTGCATACGGCCTCTATTTGGGTCTGCTAGCCGAATTCTGTAGAGACTTCCGTCATAATCTTTATAAAATATGTTTCGCTTGTTAGAAGGGTCGATCAGATTTTCAGATGACTGATCTTTAACGTGTTTTATTATTTGGCCTAAGAATGGATCGTTTCGTTGCTCCGCCACTAGGTGTTGTCGCGTCCAGTCAGGAATTTGACTGCCCAACACAGCGACTGGTATCTCAATACGAGAAAGCGCGTCGGAAACTGCTAGAAGTCGGCCCGACTTGTGACGTAAGATGAATTCATATTCCCTGAGTTGAAGTGAGAATCTTTCTAATTTGGGGGGAGGCTGGAGGCACAATAAAAGATAGCAAATTGATAAATGATCTGTGGTGAAAAAAAAACATCTTACCAAGTAAATAGCAACGAAATGAATCTATACAATGTATAATCGCTAGAATTTCCCTTGTAGTAGTTGTTTCCTTCCGTTCCGCCTCGGTGAGGATTCGGGAAGTGTAGGCTAACGGATAGTTTATACCTCCGTGTACTGACTTAAACAGCCTCCAATCGCTACTCCACTAGCGTTGGTTTCAAGAAAAAAAGGTTTAGAAAAATCTGGGTGTTTAAGCATTGCAGCTTTTATCATAGCTCGCTTAAGTTCTTGAAATGCTCTTTCTTCATCTTCACCCTACAGAAATTTACAGTTTTTCCGTGTTAGCTTCGATAAAATCTGTGACATTTCGGTGAATGAAGGAATGTGCCGCCTATAGAAATTTACCATACCTAAAAATGAACGGACTTGCTTAGGTGTCTTAGTCGTAGGGTAATGTTGCATAGCCTTTGTTTTATCGCTATTGGGTTGTATCCCGTTTTCGTCTAGCACAAAGCCTAGGAATTTAACCTTTTTACGTGCAAATTCGAACTTTTCAACGCTGAGTTTAGTCCTGAACGAGCGACTAGTTCTAGTGCTCGATTCACATGACTGATGTGAGTTTTAAGATCTGGACTACTCAGGCGACAATCGTCAAGATAGACGGTACAATAGTCTCCTAGCACGTCTGTGAATATTTGTTGTGCACAAAATTGGAAGTCTGCAAGCGCTGTTTTAAGGCCCATTGGGAGCCTGTTACAAAAATAGGTTTTAGAGTTAGCAGAGAAGCACGTCGTAGGTTTAGCAGATTCCGCTAATTTAAGTTGATAAAATCCGAACTTAAAGTCTAAGCGTGTAAAATACTAACTCCGCTAAGATGAGCTATGCTTTCTGTCACGGTGGGTATTGGAACACTTCCACTTTCCACGACAGAGTACAAGCCGTGTAAATATATGACTACGTGATAACCAGTTGGCCTTCTCTTTATCATTAGACAAGGAGATAACCATCCTGATTTTCCTTCCTGGATTATTCCTGTGATGAATGAGGGTGTCAGTCATACTACTGTGGGTTCACTAAGGCATAATAAAACAAGGAACACAGTGTTGTAGGCTAACACTTGAAGGACAGCTTTATTGACTATGTACAGCCTTTATATAAGGTATGTCACATGACATGTAGTCATGTGATATGAGTATGGCAACAACATTGTATGGATAGACTGTAATTAACTATGGAGGTATGTTAAGCTATGTATGGGTTAACATTGGGACTTAAAGGACTACCATTGCGGTGCCTCTATAACGAGACACCACAATACAACCAACTAATAAAAAAAAGAAGAAAAAATTCTGAAGTCTAGCTGAAAAATAAATACGTATTATTTCGAAGACATGAATTTTTTATTAGTAACTGCCTACTTTAAGTTGTATTTATGAAGAAAATGTGTCGCTTTCAAAGAAAGAACTAAACATTTTGTGAAAGATTGTAACCCCCCCCCTTAACTCAACAAAATATCTAAAAATTTTTAATGATGCTTGAAAACTGGCACCATGAAATCAATCTTATTTTATTATTTCAAACTGGCTTATAATTGATACTTTATGAATAAATTTCGGTAGTGTTTCCTTCTTTTTTGGCTTTTGTTTATAACAACAACTGCTGTTTACAACGGAGTTGATTAGTTGCAAACATGTAGCTGCTGAGTTACAGATGGTTATCTCACGCCGGAGGCTGTTTCAGCTCCCAAAGCGGTTGTCCGGTCGTGAAGGAAATATTTACATGACAGAGAAAAGAAACATGTTTTAAAACCGAGGAATCAATTTTCTTCACGAATAACTGAAAACCCTACATGTTAGTAACCATAGGCACAATTAAAATTTACAAGGTCAATTCCTTGCACGATTAACATTACCAAATACATGTTGCGAGCATCGTACAAGTTAAAATACAACCCCCAGTTGGGCTGACGTAGAACGGATTACAAACACTTATATTAGCCTTCGTTATATATTAAATGTTGAGCTTGTCCGGAGCCTCGTTTGGTTCACTTCGGACGACCTGATACTATTGGAGGCTGCACTGCATCATCTGCACTGCATCATCTGCATCATCTGCACGTGGTGGAGATGGTGCAACCTTACGTTTTCTCAGTTGGCTTTTTACCGTAGCGGGCTCTGATGGTTTAACAGGAGACTGCCTTGTAAGTAAAGGAGATTCCAGGCCACCTGTCGCTCCAATATCTCGCTGGGAGGTGCTGACATTTTGTGACATGGCTAGTTCACTAGAAACAGTGACGTCATCGGACTCACCCACTGGCTGTGTGTGGGGTGACTTCGACTGGATTGTGCTGACACCCTGGTGTCGCAACTCGTAAATTGTCAGGTGGGGTACTTTTGATTGGTGCAGCTCCCTGCCTGGCAACGGTGGAATGCCGTGATTGGCCTACTAACTGCCGCCGACAATTTGAATGCTCGTGTGTTACCTGATCGTGACGTGATGTGCCAACCGAATACCGTTTCTTCGAAACTACGTGTTCTTTAGAATTAGCGGTCTTTTTATTCATGCCAAAATCTACAGAATTATTCGATGGAATTTGTGCGCCTGGATACAATTCTTCGGCATCTGTTGGATTACCTCTAGGCCTTACTGGTCTCTGTGCTTTCGCACTTCAACAAGCTCTTCAGTAAGTACACTGTAGATTAAATGAGAGAGCTTCTTCTTGATAGACCCCCTCGACCATAGCTTAGGTTTAGATTTACTGTAGTCACGATACCAGATTTCATCGCTAACTTGATAGTTAACTGAAGCACGATGTTGGGTGCTTTTAATCTGTTTTTGTTCGTTTCTTTTAACAACGGACACAGGGTCAGGGTAAAGCAAATCCAATCTGGATTTTAATTCTTTGTTGAAGAATAATTTACCAGGTGTAGCTTGGGTGGTAGAACTTATCGTGATTTGTGATGATAAGTATGCATTTATACTTTCCTGTGCAGAACAACCGTCACCCCGAGCAGCTTTGTAGACATGTTTAAAATTTTAGACATAAATTTCGGCTAATCCGTTAACACATGGCGCAAAAGCCGGGCCTGATAGGTGTTGGATTCTGTTAATCGTTAACCATGGTTTAAACTCTTTAGACGTCCACTGCGGGCCATTGTCGCTAACTACGGAATCCATCAGCCTGTATTCGGCAATGTGGTTATTCAGAATATCAATAACTTTAGCTGAAGTGGTAGTTTTCATTTTGTGCACGAACGGAATTTTATTGTGTGCATCCACTAGGATTAGAAACATGAAATTGTCTAACGATCCTAAAAAATCAGCGTGATATCTAGAATTTTGCTTTTGTGGATACTCCCAGGTATACTTGGGTCCTGCAGATTGAGTATCCTTAAATTCCTGACAATTAGAACAGGATTTAACTTTGTTTTCAATAGAAGGCCACCACACCTTAGACCTAGCCAAGCTCTTTAATTTAACAATACCAAGGTGTAAGCTGTGCAAATCTTTCTAAATTTGATATCTTAAAGCTGTCGGCACGACGATTCTAAACTCCCAAAAAAGTGTGTCACTTTCAATCCAGATTTCATTGCGGTGTGTGAAGTACGTCTGCATGTCAGGATTATCACACACTTCAGGCCAGCCACGATTAACGTAACGGTATACTTTAGACAATAGTCTGTCACGTTTGCTTTCCATAACCAAAGCTTCGTTCAGCACTGGTAAGTTAGAGATGGTTTTCAATGCTAGTACATTATACTGTTGTTCAGCCTCTTCAAACTCCTTGTCGTTAGGGAGTGGAAGTCTAGACAGTGCGTCAGCAGTTAAATTCTGCTTGCCTGGTATATGTTGGAAGTCATAATCATAAGCGTTAAGCATAACCGCCCAACGTTGCACACGTGCTGCTGCCATCTGTGGGATACCCTTTTTAGGGCCATAAATCCATATTAAAGCCTTTTGGTCAGACTGCAATATAAATTTCTGACCGTAAACGTATTCATGAAACCGTTTAACTCTCCAAGCCATGCTGAGAGCTTCACGATCAAAATGACTGTAGCCTTGTTTGGTTTTAGTTAGCTTCCGTGAAGTGAAAGCTATTGGACGCGATTCGCCATTAGGCATGACATGCATCAAGCACGCCCCCACCCCATATGGGTGAGCCGTCACAAACCAGTTTAAGCTTTAATTTTGAGTTGTAATGCACCAAAACTTTTGATTTAACAAATAATTCTTTTACTTTGCTAACAGCTTGGTCACTTTCAGTCCCCCATGTCCACTTTACTTTAGGGCTTAACAACCAGGTAACAGGGGAAAAAATATGAGCAAGGTTAGGGAGATATTTTGAGTAATGGTTCACGAATCCTAAGAAACTTTGCCGTTCTTGAATCCAAGTTGGATTCGATCATTTGTGACTGCTTCAACCACCTCAGGGAGTGTGTGCAAGCCTTCAGCATTTATCATATGTCCTAAATATTTTAGTTCAGGTTGTGACAGCTTACACTTGTCGATCCTAAGCCTAGCCCCTGCATCCTGTAGAGCAGTTAGCAGCTGATTCAAAGATTCGTTATGCTTTTCCCCTTCCCGCTCACGAGGATGTCATCATAAAATGGTGAACATTTGGGGATTTTACTCGTGATTTGCGTCATGACCATTTGGAAAATTCCAGGACTGGACGCAAGGCCCAGAGGTACACGAAGGCAGCGAAAAAGACCCGGGGGAGTGTTTATTGTTAATATTGCCTACGACTCAGGATCTAATTCAATTTGTAAAAAGGCATCCTAAAGATCGATAAGGCTAAATCTGTCACTACCTGCTAACTCACTAAATAATTCTGCAGCTGTGGGAACCGGATAATGGTCCACCTCCAATTGTGGATTTACGGTGGTTTTGTAATCACCGATAATTCGAATGTCGCCATTCGCTTTATGCACGATCACGATCGGTGTCGACCATTCTGAGGTTGCCACTGGCTCAAGAATTCTTAAGCTAACCAGGCGCTCGATTTCCTGATTAACTTTTTGTGTTAATGCCAAAGGAACAGGGTGAACTCGACTATACACAGGTTTAGCGTCGGCCTTCAAATGAATTTTGGCTTTGAAGTTTTTGAACTTACCCATGCCCTCACTGAAAAGTTCGGGAAAACCTTTAACTATTGCATCCGTGTCAACTGGTGGAATCCTTGCTTTAACCTGTTTGACTCTTAACTTATTTTGCAAATCATAGTATGGTTCAAAGTTAACTCTAAAGATTGAAAGCCAATCTTTCCCAATTAATGCAGGTTTATACATTTTTGAAACTAGTGCATTCAAGTATTCAGTTTGACCGTTAACGTTAACCTTGAGACTTACTGTGTAAATCGTTTTCTCAGTCCCTTTGGTGTATGAGTGGATGGAATATGGACTGGGCATTAAAGGAGAATCCGAAAATTATTTTTCATTCCACTCAATTGGTATTATTGTAGCATCTGCACCGGAATCAAGTTCCATGTTGAGTTTAATTCCATTAAGGAAGATAGGCATAATCCATTTGTGGATTTTTAAGGAGTTAACAACTATTACTATTTTATTTGTCATGACAGGAATTGAAAATTGCTCTGCAGCCTCGGACAGCCCTACTGTGTTATTTTGCAGACAATAATCTTCCTCCGACTCACACTCACTTGCCGAAGCAGACTCAGAATTTTCGGGCTCATTATCTGACTCACTGTCAGTTTCACGTTCAACCCTATGGACTTTCTTTTTATAACTGTATTTCAGTTTGCTTTTGGGCCTAGCCTTAAAATTTGAACTCGAGCTTGGTTTTGAGTATTCTGCAGTTTTGGAAGTTTTACTGCTACTACTTTTTCGACATACGGCTTTTAAATGTCCTTTAATATGACAGCGGCCACAAATAAAATCCTTGTATTTACATCGGATTTTCACGTGCCCGTTTTTTCCACAACAATAGCAGATTAAGTCTTTGTTAAATTTGACTTTCCTTTGAGCTCTGTTCGGTTTGTGAGAAACATAATTTACAGTCTTTGAAAGTGAACGAATTACTTCTTGATCTATTTCGGCAGATTCTAAAGACAAAGCTAATGATGTCGTAGCCTTCAAATCCAGAGTCTGCTTCAGAAGTTCGCGTTACAACGTTTCGGATTTAACACCGCCTATCAAACATTCCCTAAATCTCTTTGTTAATCTCGGTGATCTTATAGAAATCACAAAATTTAGTGAGTAATTTTAACGAAGCAATATACTCGCTAATGCTTTCATCCGACTTCTGTGATCTATGAAAAAATTTTACACGTTCGAAAACTACAGAAGGTAGAGGTTTCGACATCGTCGAGAATAGTTTTCACCAAAACGTAGTACAACATTGAATTTGGTAGAGCCGGTGAAACAATATTCGAGATTCTGTCAAACATTTTATGACCAACCGAAGCCATTAAAAAATCTATCTGTTCGTTCCCTGGGATTTTCTTAGCTCTAAAATAGTAGCCAATACGATTAGTGTATTTTTCCCAGGTATCGTTTTCTGCGTCGAACTCCGCATACAAACCGGCAGTTTTCGAAGCCATTGTAAGGTCTTCACTTGAACTACTTACAGTTGAATTTAAGTTCAAACATACACTGGTGCTACTTATAGTTGAATTTAAGTACAAACTTACACTGGTGCTACTTATAGTTGAATTTAAGTTCAAACTTACACTGGTGCTAGCACCCGATTCTGTATTTAAAACAGCAACTACAGGAGTTTTAATCACTTCACCTGTCTCAGGCATAAGCCTACACTTAACAAATTAAATTACTAAATAATTTAATTACAATTCCATTTAATTTAATAAACTGGAAGCAACTCGAGACTAAACGGATTTTTTGCCTAACAACTAAGCCACTAAACTACCGTAGCCTACCTAGTTTTAAATTCAAGCGCCTACAACTTAAACAATTGACTAGGCTTTTAAATTGTTTGCCGTTTCACTAAACGTCACACAAAACAACACAGCAGGCCTATGCGTTCGGCACAGACCAAGTTTCATCGTTTATAAGCATAAACGTTACAGTGCTTAAATTTAAACACCGGCACACACCAGCCCGAATATGGGCAAAGGCACAATCAAATTTAACAGGGTTAATTTAGCAGCGCATTTATCGAACCTTCAGGATTATAGTACTCCCTGTGCGGATATGCCAGTGCATCGCTCTAGAACACTGCCATTGTAAAATTAACCGTAATAAATCCAATTGCCCATTTCGGTTCTAGTTGATAAGCTACCAAATTTAACTATTATCATTTCATTCAACGAAAGTTCCTAAACCCAGTAGACTTTTAAAAAAAAATTAAGCTCTGATAGTTCTACAGAGTACTAATTTCATTTGCCAAAAATGAAAAATATTACTACTTACCACAGATTAGGAGCACTCTCCATGGCTGTAGACCCTATCAAGCTAATCATTAATTTAAACCTTAGTACCGCCTCGTCGCCATCTGTGATGTATGAGGGTGTCAGTCATACTATTGTGGGTTCGCTAAGGCATAATAAAACAAGGAACACAATGTTGTAGGCTAACACTTGAAGGACAGTTTTATTGACTATGTACAGCCTTTATAATATAAGGTATGTCACATGACATGTAGTTATGTGATATGAGTATGGCAACAACATTGTATGGATAGACTGTAATTAACTATGGGGTATATTAATCTATGTATGGGTTAACATTGGGACTTAAAGGACTACCATTGTGGTGCCTCTGTGACGACACCACGATTCCTACTCTCTGCATTTTGTCAATATATTTATCCAATAATTCACGTTGGAAAATTCACACTTTTCTATAGTTGTTACTATTTTCCTATCGGTTTTATGATGATTTCTGACCCCAACCAAGTTGACTGGTGTGGTCATCGGAATTGATTGGCATTTTACGCTAAAATTCTTAAGCATGCGTTGTGCTGCTGTGTTTGTCATTAACGAAAGTGAAGAACCTGTGTCTAGTAAATAGATTTCTGGCCTATTACCAACGTCAAACACTAAGTGTGGACCTGAATATTTAACCTTAGTTTTATTTAAAACTGTGTTCACTTGAACGTTATCCGCGTTAGGCGCTGTTTGCTCCGAGTCGAGCGATGCTTCTCCTTGCTGCTCTAACTCGTGGCTAGTATCACCTCGGACGCTAGATGGTGCTGCTTGTACCATCTGTTGCCCGGTTGAGCGGAATTGCTCGTGAGCAAGTTTCCTCGCTCTCCCAACGATGAGTGTTTAGCTGGTGACGCATTTGGGTCGGCAATATTTTTACTGTCCCAAAACGTTAATCAGATTGTAGGTTCAAACGTTCCTACAACTGTTGGAATCCTAATTTTCCTATCTTTCTGCGTTGTTGGTGAAATACCAATAGAGCTGCCTGTAAGGCATGTTAACTCCGTCTTTATAAAATGAATCATCCGTATGTTTAAACTGAACTGTGCGTTCGTGGCTTAATAAAGCGATAACTATCGGCTTTTTAGTATCAACTGGGTTTAATTCTGAATGAAAATTTGTCGAATCTAAACCATCTTCGAATAGAGTTACTATTACTGAGTCACAAGTTAAATCATATTTATTGTTAAGTAATGGTTATTGGTTAAAAACTATTGGTTATCGATTTTTAAACCACGGCTGCGAAGATTTGGCCGCGAGACATGCAAATACGTCGAGGGGCGAAGCCCCGAGACGATTTGCATG
>JAHWFP010252600.1:24806-37087 GCA_023313725.1 Lithobius niger | reverse complement strand
TCACTAAACTTATTTCAACTCACATAAACTATGAAAACTTTGGAACAAGTTAATGTACATGTTTCTTAACTTTGGTGTTGAGTCCAACTCAAACCTCAATTTAACCATGGTAGCATGCATAGTTCATCCACAATTTTGTTCTTGTCTTAACGGAATTAAATCAACTGACCAAATTAGGTGCTATTGTTTCTATTGTCTTCACAGATAAACTGCGCTCTTAAAGTGAAATTGATTTTTAAAAATTTAAATCGTGTTTTTTATTAATGCTTTAAAATCAAATCGATTTAAATCAGCCAACGTCTGGTACACAACCAAATATCCCCCCCCCCCCCATTTTTAGGCATTGTATACCCTCGTTTCACTTGCTAGTAATTGTTAACAAATCACCAGTTTCAAACTTTTACCGCTATAACAATTATTAATTCACGTCTGTCGTCGTATCCCGTTTTTTTTTATTTTGGTAATTTTGAAAATCTTTTGTTTGTCTTAGGCTGCCTGTGGAACACCTGGTACCAAAGCGTCGATTATAACTTTGTGTTAGTACGATACCTTACATGGGTTTTAAATGATTCACTTAATTAAGGGACTTTTTTTTTAATGGAGTGTTACAACTTGGCATTAGCGTGCACAGACCTCCAAGAGGGCAAGTTCTACTAAAGGGCACGCTGAGGTTATTTTTTCCTGGGAAAATTTTTTTTTGCTCGTCGGGCTCTTTTTTGCTAAGTTTTCGTCGTTTGAATTCGTGATACCAATGAACTGAGCGAAAATCGTGTACAGTAAATGGCTAAACTGACAATTATTGATTTGCTGCGTTAACCCGTCAACGCCATGATTTGACAGGCATCTTAGTTATGAGAAACGTTTAGGATGCCAATGTCTTACCAGTTACCTCTAAAAGGAAAAGGCCCAATTTTAAAAGCCCAACGCACAACGCGAAGTTTGTGAGGGATCATACGGATCCAAACAAAGGGTGCAATAGCAGCACAGTGGTCATAGTCCCAGCCTCAACCAAGAGGAAACTAACTCACATTCAGCGTACCAACACAACCAATACAGGACTTAAAAAAAATTCACTGTGCTCACAAATGGCCGTGTACCTTTGAGGACCAACTGTGTGTTCTTGCTATGGTTATAGCTGAAACCTCAGCTAAATTTGCACAGAACAAAACTTGTTAAGCTTTCCTACCAAGTTTTCGTCAGTTGATGTCTGATAACAATTAACTCCATAAAAACCGAGCAACGAATCAAAATTGAAGACTAAGTTGGCAGTTTGATTTGGTAGTAACCCTTTTCCTCTTAGGCCATCGCCACCGTGATTTTTAACTAATTCTCAGTTAATTCAGGAACGCCAGCTAAATTTTCCTCCATTTGAAAAGTATGCAAGAATACTTTTCATACCTAAATTATTCAGTGTTAGTTAACGTTAATTTATTAATATTTTTTTAATTTAAATTCGTGTTAATTTAATTTGTAAATAAAAATTATAAAAGAATACAACAGAATTTTGGTCACAATTCGGTTTTTACGATTTCCCATGCTAAAGAATGTTTACGAAAAACATCGAAATTTGCTTAACAATGTGGTGCAAACGTGTCTGCGGGAAGCCGAAAATAGGCCCTCAAATAGCGTAAAATGCCTCAGCCGCTGGGGGAGCTTACAGCGCTCCCCCAGACCTCCTAGCTGGTTTCGCCGGGCCCCTTATAAAGTACAATAAAAAGTTTTAGAAAAAGTGCTCATTCTCTTTGCCCCTCCCCCCCCCGTCGGGGAAATCTTGCCCCCCCCCCACCCTATCTGGAAATGGCTGGTGTCACTACTCTTGTTTACCGTTTACGCTTCTTTCTGACCCTAGCCTTCTTTTTGCCCTTTTTGGGTCTCTAGGCTCCTCCTTTGGCTGCAGCACCAGCATTTATCAGTTCGGGAGAACGAGAATAGGGCATATTTTTTTTTTCCAAAAAGGGTAAAAAGGATATTTCTTGCTAAAAGGGCAGGGGCTATTCCTTTCCCCGTGCACGCCACTGCATCTATGCGTTAACGGGTTTCCCATTAACCTTTTTAGTCGCGACGCCTCCCAAAAAAAGACAGTTATACTAGACGGGCGAAAAAATAGTCCCTACACGCACCGCTAGCTTTGTAAAGGAGTCCTGGGAACCACGACAAAGTGTCCTCGTGCCCAGACCAAGTGAATGCCGGTTCGAATTCCTGCGACTGACGTAAGGGACGGCTCATTATTTTTCGGCGGGGGGGGGGGGGGGGGGGGGAGGGGAAACCGGAGCACTAATTGGTGGTCATCAATTTTTTGGACATTCTCGAGGGGTAAATTCCCATGCAGTACCCACGCTAAAACGCAAATAACTAAGTCCAATGACGAAAATCGAATTTAATGAGGGTTGCCTAGAATACCAGCAAGAAGCAAGTCAGCACAGCTGAGTGATCAGCTGTTTCTTTTATAAAATAAGTTTTAAAACACGTTAAAACGCTATTCACAACCGTGGTTAGGACGCCATAACGTGCGACGATGCGAGCGCAACAAGAAAACACAGTTTCCACCAGAACATTAGGAAACGGAAATTATCTCCTTTCCAGGACATTTTTTTTTCCAGTACGAATGCCGTCCGCAGGGGCGCGGTTCGCGCGCACTATTATATACACCGTGAATTTGTGTAATCAGAAACAGTATGACGCAAGCATTTGCGAAACAAGGAACAAATTATGTCACTTCCTTGTTTCACAAATGCTTGCGTCATACTATTTCTGATTATACACAAATTCTCGATGTATATAATAGTGCGCGCGAAGCGTGCCCCTGCGGACGACGTTTCACACTGTAAAGAAATATTGATATAGAAATTGAACGCCAGTTCGCATCCATCACAAATTCAATATAATCACTGCATCAGCCATGCCGACGAAAATGAACGAGATAATTTCCGTTTACTAGTGCTCTGGTCGAAATCAGGTTTTCTTGTTGCGCTCCCATCGTCGCACGTTATGACGGCCTAACCACGGTTGTGGGTGGTGTTTTAACGTGTTTTAAAACTTATTTTATAAAAGAAAACAAGTTTACGCAAGTTTTTGTTATGATTTTCCTAAAGGCAACGACGAAGGGAATCGACAGGCGCTGTTCTATATAATTACCGCATGTTTTCCTTAGTGTTTAGATGCGACGATAGTTTCATGGAGAAAGCCTATTAGCTATAAAGAGACAACGAAGTTTTAATTTACCTTTTTTTAAAACTAACTTTTGGTCATTAACTCTTAAAGAGCCACCGCGCACACAGCAACCAAGCCGCGTGGCCAGGTCGCTGCGGCCATCGAGAATGCTTATACGCGCACACTTGGCCGCAGCTGCCAGCCTGTCGCTGCGGCCACTGGGATCTCGGGCGGCGTGCAGGCGGCCACAGAGCGACCATACTTGCTCCAGGTTCATTTTTCACCACGTGATAGAGAATTATCAATGAAAAAAGGACATGGCCGCGCGGCACGTCGCCGTGTTTTTTGGCCGCGTCGACCATTGGCCACGCGACCTGGCCGCTCAGTGCGCGGGCGGCCTAATGGCGAAAACCGTATCGTTTCTATCTGTTACTGTTCTGAAGTTGAGAAAGCGACGAAAGGACGGACAATGTTCAATGCAATACTCAATGCAAATGGTCTTCTCATCCAGTTCAGATGTACAAAATACTAAAAGGAGAATTGTCAAACTAAAATGCGGTTCAAATGTTAAGGTTATCTTCGGCGGATGGTAAAATTTCGTGCAGCACGGTTTGGGGTTTTCGTGATCAAAAAACAAGGAATGGAACCAGATTGCCGAAATAGAATCATACTGTTTTACAAGAAGAGGATTGTTGTGACGTCATTGGTTCGGAAGAGTTGGGAGCATCGAGAGCGCTCTAAAACAGGCGAAGCTACCTTTACGTGCGTCCTTGGTCCTGCTCCGTGTTTACCTGGGACCAATGGCCTTACATGGTCGTCGATGGGCAAGATCTAACAAGCTGCATGGTGCACCGTGGCGCCATCCAAGCAGCGATCCCCTAGTCGATCGATATAATGATTTAAATGGAACACCCAGGAAATTTGTTTAGAAACGTGAAAAAAAAATTTAAAAGGACCCGAAACTGTTTTCAGCCATTTTTATGCGTTTGGTACTTTTCGACATAGGTTTTGTTACACTGTTTCGAATTCCCATCCAATCCGAATTTACGCGCATAAAATTGGGAAAGAACTGCGATGTATTTATTTCATAAAAATATCAGTGATATTAATGGTAATCCGCTAAAGAATAAAGAGCAGGTTGTAAGGCTGCAATACAAAGAAAAAACACCGAAAGCAGACAAGCTAAAATAGAAAAAAATAGGCGATTTAACGTCGTTTTCAACTGCTAAGTTTATCTCCGGGTGGAGCTGAACAATTTTGCTAGGAAATACCTACGATCTTTTACATGACACAATCGACAAACGCACGATCATCATTGGGCAGTGGTCTCTTCATGGATGGGCAGGTGGTGCTGGGGACAGGATTGAACCCGGCACATCCAGCACAAGAGACAGATGTGCTAACCTTTCAGTTACCCTACAGAGAAGACTCGTCATTCACTGATCCACCACTGTGTGTTTAACCCATAACCTATAAGTGATCCATGACCCATTTGATCTACTGACCCAACTTGACCCACTGACCCATTTTCATACAGGGCTGAAACTCGTCCACTGCCGACTTTTTCGTGCTCGCCTGATCTCGCCGGTTATTTAAAACACTACTGCAAACCACGCAACATTCTTCGATTCTTGTTTGATGCTTACAACATTCTATTAAAAAATAAACTGACATACGTCGTAAAACTCGTAACTTTCATCTTTTCCATCAGTCTAACATGAAACCCCTGCTTGCACTTGTAGCTGAGGTTTGGTACTATTTATAAAAAAAAAAAAGAATTCGATTTAAAAACTGAAAAGATTAGAAACTATTAGATCCCATTCTTTTATTTTGGTGGGGTAGGTGCAGGGGTAGGAGAGTATGCGTGGAGTATGTACTAGACTATTAAGTTACGTGCTCGTAGCGTATAGGTTTAGCTAGCATGCTTCATGGAAGATTCATTTTGATGTTTCACAGCATGTTTTCAGCTCCGTATTGCAGAAAGCAGAATTGCAAAGTTCACTGGTCCTAATTGGGGTGTTCCAATTTCCCCGAATCCATTTTCGCAGACAATAATGTCCTTTCTTGCAGAATCATATTTTGAGGGATGTGTTCTGCGAACCTGGAAACTGCCAAACTGGAATTCAAAATTCGAAAAAAATTATACTGGGCTACACTGGACGTAAACCAGGTTAGAAAAAAAACTTTGCTGATTGAAAAAAAATGTTTCCCAAATTTACCATTCTACACGGCTAGAATGCCAAAAATACACAATATGAAAATATATTTACAGTAATATGAAATTTAGTTGGATTAGAAAGTTTTGTGTGATATTCTGCATACTGCATGGCTGCAGTATTTTTGGTAATTTTTTTTTTATTCTGTTAAACTAACGAGATCTAAAAGTTCTTCAAGTTGGAATTACAACTAAGGCAGACTCAAGGCTCGCAGAACGCATATCTCAAAATTTAATTCTGCAAAAATGGACATTTTTTCTGTAAAAATTAATTCGACGAAATTCGACTACACCGTTTTTGTAAGGTCAGAGAGACAGGTAGTATGCGGAATAAGCAGAAAAATATTTCACTTCCCGATACCAGCATCAAACTTTAGGTGTTGAATAAATACATATCAAAGGCTGCGAATCAGCCGGGAGGAAACCTCAGAAACGATTACGTCACGTGCAGTGACGTCATCAAAATGGCCGCCAAAAAGATTCTTTAAAGTCGTATATCTCAGAAACTACTGAACGGATTTTAATGAAACAGATCTCATTTTAAAGCTAAATTTTTTATCTGGAATCAAGGTGTCAACATATTTTGCTATCAATATTATTGTTTTCGTTTTATTCCTGAAATTTGAGATTTTTCCATATTTCTTGTAATTTCCTTTACTTGCCTATGCCAGAATTAAAAATTTACCCAAAATTAAATGTTACATTGTTGAAAAATCACTACAATTGCAGAATGGGTGTTATGGTATGCTTGCATATTCATTAGGCTAGTAGGCATATACTTGTAAAGTGTTAGTACACAATGAATGGTACACTAATAATAAACATTTTCATTTATGAGTACCATTTATTCTCAACAAAGAAATTACTTCAGCAATTTTACTTTGAATATAATGGTTGGGTAAACATTTGGAAGTCGTGTCAATATAATCAGTTCCTGTCATTATTCACCCATTCTTGAACAATGACCTTCTCATGTGCATGAAAGAGTGCATTAGAATCCAGCTTTTACACGTTACCAGTTCCTGTCAATGTTTGCTTACGTCTGGAAGCATAGTTCAAAGTGGTGTGAACCTGTGCCATCATCTGTCTTCTTTTCCCAGTGAGATGCATCCCAAATCTAATGATTTGGTGGTCTACGTCTGCCTTGAAATAAAGCTGACATTGTCTCTTGTATTAAAAAAAAACCGGTACTGCACCTGCTCGAATGCCAGTTGCATCAGCCTTTGCCTTTGTACACATGTTGACACCAAGAACAAGTATAATTTCAGCAATACATTGAAGGCATTATAAGTCCCTACAAAAAGATGATATTAGATGAAACAGTTAGTAAAATGGATATTGTATTTGACAAGTATAGAAGTTTAAAGTCGCAAACTTGCAAGTCTAGGGGTTCTGGTGAAAGGATAGCAGTCATACCTGGAGCGAAGGTCCCACGCAATTTTAAACAGTTTTTAACTGAAGATAAGAATAAGGAGGAACTCCTAATTGTAACATGCTATTTACGTATAGCAGGGCGCAATACGAGTGAACGCTTGTAGTGCACCTTGTAGTTACATAAGCTGCTTGAGCGTTCGCCCAACTTCTGCCCAAACCGGAACTTGGACAGGCACCAATAGCCGGGTAACGAGACAGTCCTGTTCAAACCAGTTAGGACTGGCTCGTACCAGTTAGCCGGTTATGCAACGTAATACCTCAGGCCACTTCTATTGCTCTGGCCCCACTATAAAACTTGGGACTTAGGCAACCGAAGGGCCAATTGGTGAGGGAGGAACAACTCGACAGGTTGGTTCTCCTGCAGCTGAGCGTTAGGACTGACAGTGCCTAATAAGTGCTACTCTGTGTACAGACCCCTAGCTGTGCATTAAGGTGTGAATTGCGCTCGAGTATATCTTGAAATCAATCGTCCATTCTCTGAGTAGTTACATAATATTTTGGTAGTTTCAATAGTAAGCCCTGGCAAAGAAGTATTTTGCATCGCATGAAAAAGATGACGTAAGGCCACTTCTGCATCGGATGCTGCTATACATGGACGCAGCAAAGTTCTAATTAAAAAAGTAGATTCGGACGTGGTTTTCAAAGTTTTATTTGCATTTCCACGCATCACAGAAACTGAAGAACCGTGGATTGAGTTTGGCACCCAGAAGAACTTGCAATATTTGCGCATTCATGAATTATCTTTTAATCTTCCCAGTGATGTATCAGAGTTGATTCCTTTTTCCATGCATTTACTGGGTGTGAAACAGGTGTCGTTATTTTCTGGTATTGGGAAAAGATTGCACGGAAAACATGGATGTCCTTTCATGATGGTGACTTTCAACTCAAAAATATTTGTAATGTCAAAAACAGCAGTCACACATGAACACAAGATACAATGCCAGTTTTATGTGAAGGCATACGTATACCACCAAATCCTCAGATCCAGGGTGCATCTCAGTGGGGAGGGAAAACTGATGACGGCACAGGTTCAGACCATTGTGGACCACACTTCTAGACGTAAGCAAACATTGCCAGGAACTGGTTACGCATAAGTGCAAGATACGATGTACACAGAGCCACTGTTTAAAAAAATGGAGTCCGGTGCAACTGCACCCTTTTGTGTACATGCGAAGGTCATTATTCAAAAACGGCTGAATAATGGCAGGAACCAATTATTGCATTTATTACGACTTCCAAATGTTGAACATCTCATAGTTTAGGTTTTTTTTTGTGGGAAACACTTAAATCTTAGCCAATGTAGTACAAGTAAACACTTAACCTAACCTAATAACCTAACCTAATCGTTAGCATAAACACTTTACCCAACTATTGTATTCAAAGTAAAGTTGATAATGTAATTTCTTTGTTGAGAATAAATATTATTCATTAATGATATTGATTATTATTTGTAAATTGTTCATTATTAATTATACAATTATACGTAAAGACATTAATTAAAAGTGTGCTAATTAATATGTAAGCATACCATAACACCCATTCTGTAATTATGGTGATTAAAAGGCTATTTCAACAATGTAACATTTAATTTTGGGTAAATATTTTATTTTGACAGTAGCAAATAAAGGAAATTAGAAAAAATAAGGAAAAAATCTCAAATTTCAGGAATAAAACGAAAACTATTATATTTACAGCAAAATATGTTGACACCCTGATTACAGATAAAAAATTTAGCTTTAAAATGAGATCTGTTTCATTAAAATCCGTTCATTAGTTTCTGAAATTTGCGACTTTAAAGGATCTGCTTGGTTGCCATTTTGATGACGACACTACACGTGACGTAATCGTTTCTTAGGTTGTCTCCCAGCTGATTTGCAGCCTTTAATATGTATTTATTCAACACCTAAAGTTTGAAGCTGGCATCCGGAAGTGAAATTTAAGGGTTTTTGTTGCTTATTTCACGTACTAAGGTTGTCATTTTGGGTCAGTGGGTCAAACTGATTCAGTGTATTTTACTGGGTAATTAAGTGATGGGTGAGAACTGGGTCAAGGTTTTTGACGCAGTGACCCATTCCAAAAAAGTGACGTAAGACTCATTGACCCAATCACCACCACTCCAATCACCAAACACTCACCCATCCCATTCTTTTCATCCTGATTTACCGCAAAGCTATTTCTATCTAAGGGTGAATTTTTAGCTAAGACTCTATAAAATTCAAAATTTCAAACAGTGACTTGTGGGGGAGAATTACGAACGATGGGCCCATCGGACGACGCAACATCCAATGAAGGAAAGTAGTAAACAGCTGGTAACAAAAATGAGATCACTCCTTTTTGACAGTTGATAGATGAAAAATCCTTGGAAACAAATACGAGGAATAATCTTCGTTCTTCAGGTAATCTTACACGTTCATTCCATTCTGCGTCTACTTCTGAGAAAATCTTGAAAAACTATGCTTGAAAAACGAAAACAATTACTACTTTCCAGGAAACGCTTTGCTGTTTGCTTGCCAATTTGAAGCCCCAATTTCAGCACTAGATTTTTCATTTCCTAAGAAAGCAAAGCAAGATACTATTTGTACTTTTGCCTTGCCTCATTAAAAAAAAAACATTCTTTCGACATGAAAAATGCAAACGGATATTCCTAAATGATAAGCTCGCTGATACTCCTTCGTTTTTGTCATAAAATTCTAATTTTTTTTTCTTTGTCTTAAAAAGAAAAGGAATTGGAAAGGCTGGAATCTTTAATGCATGACCTGGGAAATTATGATATGGCAAAAATTGCATATTGTTTCAGCCAGAAACCAAATAACGTGCCTTTCACAAAGTATTATGAAAACTAGAAGCATGCTCAACTAAGAAGGATTTAATTCATTTATTAGAGAGCATATCAGGGGATTTACATTAGTATTATATTAAGATAATTATTTTTAAATACGGTAAATAATTGGAAGAACTAGCTTTTGCGCTTTCGTCTTAATTCGCCTACCTATCATTCCCTTTCGTCACAACTCATAACGGTTCAGAAAATCCTAATGAAAACCTGCGCAAACGCGTATTTATTTTTAAAAAGAATTATTAAAACATGTTAAAACACTACTTACGTCGATATCGACGCTGTCGCCATACTGCGTCATGAGAGCGATACAAGAAACCCTGATTTCAACCATAACATTAGTAAACGGAAAGTATCTCTGGCCGGACAAGTTTTTGGTTGCAGTTTCTGATGTTAGGGCGCGTTTACGCAACGACCTGCCTTTGCATTCTCGCAGCTAGAACTCATGGCGATGGCAAAGGTGACATTGCCATGGTAACAACGCCAAATGGATTAGCTAAATCCGACATCGTTTGAGTAAATACTTGCAGTCTTATAATCCGTGCCAATAATATAAAGAATTCCTCATGACGAAACAATTTTCCTAAACGCTTCTGAACTCACGTTATTTGCTGTTTTCGTTGTGAGGCGGCAGACATAAAACCACCGCCATGTTGGAATTTGAGGTGATTTCTAGCTTCTAGCTGCGAGAATGCAAAAGCGAGTGGTTGCGTAAACGTGCCCGTATACGTTTAGCTACAGCGAGCACGGTAGCGCGAGCTAGGCACGTAACTTGGAAAAAAAAGCCATCATTTTCGTGAACAGCTACCTTGATTTACCCTAATTTGCAGATTTTACGTGTTTCTATCTGCAAAATCTGCAGATTAGAGTAAATCAAGGTTGCTGTGCACGAAAATGATGGTATTTTTTTTCCCAAATTACGTGCCTGGTCGCGCTGCCACGCTCGCTGCGGTTAAACATATAACATCTGAAACCACAACCGAAAACTTGTCCGGCCATTAGATAATTTCCTTTTACTAACATTCTGGTCGAAATCAGGTTTTCTTGTTGCACTCTCACCTCGCAGTATGACAGCTATGGCTGTGAGCGTTTTACCATGTTAATAATTTTTTTTTTTTAAATAAATAAGCCTTTGTGCACGTTTTCGTTACGATTTTCAGAACCGTAACGACAAACGGGATCGATAGGTAGCGGAAATAAAGTCAATAGCGCGAAAAGTAGTTCTTCCAAATAATTACCTTAAATATTCCAAAACAAGAAAGAGAACATATGAAAAGTTTCACACCCATGAATTTCTTTTCTTCGCAGATCGACTGACAAAGATTCACTAGCATTAGAATAGAAGGTTCCTACCCCCCCGTTTCGCGCCGCGCATTACTAAAACCTAAGCCTAATTATCTGTAAAGGTTCAAAATGAAATACCAGCACCTCCACGATAATGACTTAATTACAGAAAGTAGGCAGTATCCGACAACGTCTAATGCTATCCATTACTATCAAGCACTTCCTTGCACCAAGCGAAAGAAAACACAACGGCTTTTTTCTTAACGAAACAAACAAGCCACGACCTCCTTAATCATTGGGCGAAAATTTGGTGCGTTCTCGTGCACCTGGGAGCGACCTGTAAGTTTAACAATATCACTGCCGCTAGATGGCGCCATGGCATTTTCGTTCGCGTTTCAATCGATGATAGTGCCACTTTAATTAGCGTGTCGGCTTGAACGCCAGACAGGAGACTGTCGCAAAAGCAAGAGCGTGAAATGGACACAATTGCACGTGTGCCCAACATGTGCGTTCGACGTCAAGTGACTATTGCCCACCAGATAGTGGTTTGGCGCGAAAAAAACCTTATAAATGTGAGACAGTTTTAGCGCCAAACGAACACCTCTGCTCTGAAAGTCAAAGAAGGCGGTTGTCACGCTATTTGGCAGGCTCAACGCGAATTCCGTTGTCCTACAGGCAAGTGTAGTTACGTAAAAATTGTAAATTGATTTTGTAAGTTGAGAGAAGTCAACCATCATTACACAACATCTCCGTGTGGAACTTCAGAATTTATGAAACAAACCGAAGCAAAAACAAGTATAAACACATAATTGGCGACGTTTCCCTGATCCCAACAGAAGCGTTTTCAATCCTAATAACACTTCAGCAGAAACATATGATGTAACAGGTGACACACTAGTTTCAAAAGCAAGAGACATGTACTAACAGCACTGACTCAATGGCACCATTTTGAAAATGACGTTATACAGAAACTTTTTAAAAATTGGTAGACAGTCAAGAATTTGAAAAGATTGAACCATTTGCCTGTTAAGGCCTAACATATGTGAAGTGAAGTTATGCAATTAAGTGAAGTGAAGTAATTATGCAAATAAATATGGTAGCTGTCTGGGAGATACTAACATTCAATCTGAATAAATTTTAAAATCCATGAGGATATCAATACAGAAAATCCATTTGAAACAAAAGAGTATTTTGCGAGAAGGGAAGAGGCAATACCTTTCACCCCCCCCCCCCCCCCCACCCCACGGTGGACGTCACTCTCTTTAGGTGAACAAGCTCC
The DNA here is from genome assembly GCA_023313725.1 of Lithobius niger. Taxonomy (NCBI): domain Eukaryota; kingdom Metazoa; phylum Arthropoda; class Chilopoda; order Lithobiomorpha; family Lithobiidae; genus Lithobius; species Lithobius niger. The sequence goes on along the minus strand of JAHWFP010252600.1, from coordinate 24,889 downwards.
AAACGTATTTTCTTTGCCGAAAATTAAAGAGGGTTTTACTCTAGTTCTTGTCGGGTATGTTGACTATCAGAGGGTGCATTTTT
>JAHWFP010252600.1:0-19806 GCA_023313725.1 Lithobius niger | reverse complement strand
AGATGATTGCAAAAAAATGGATGCAGGTTAAACCATGGTAGCATTGACCCAAGCTGTACCAGGTACTGTACTAAAGTACCGGCCGGATCTTGAATGAAAAATAGCATACGCGACTGGGTTACACAATATGGCCGCCGAAAGCACCGCTAGTGCGATTGATATGGCTTGTTGCCGCTTTTTGTCAGCCGAGGGCGATACCTTCAGTACAAAAGAATGCTGCCACTTTTCTTTGAAATATCTGGATAAACGACTATGTCGCTATTTACTGAAGAGCTATGTGCAGTCGAGGAATTTAATAGCTTTGTGGCAAAAGGCTATGCGAAAACTTATTTATTTGTGCTATTTCCGGGTGATTTCTAGGATCAAGTTAGTGAATTACTAAAGCTTTTCGTCAGTTGCGTCTATTTGGCAGTAGATGGCAGGGCTCACCGTACGAAAATTCAGCGACGCGATTTGCTTGGTCAATTGCCGAACAGACCTCGAAGAAATGAATGCAGCTTCTTTCATGGAGACGCCTCGTGACGGCTCTCAATTCATTGTCATGTCGGTGGAGACGTCTGCTTCTGCTACAAGTTCAAACAAGTGCCGGCAAAATGTTCCGTCACGAAACCAAATGTAGCATTTGGTGTGCGGCCAGCCTAAGGCATGATGACACGCGAGTGTAGATGACCCGCACACTGGTCTTCATTGCAGTTCCCGAACGCAACGACGGGTATTTGTTTATATCTTCTCACTGTAGTTTCGTATCTGTTTATTAACTTGTGTAGTGTTTTTTCTGGGTTGGTAGTCCGCATTGTAGGCCTTTAGCCTATTACATCAGTACTTGTAACTGACATTTAAAGCTTAGTAGTTTACAATATTGGGACGGTTTGCACTCTCGCATTGTGTTGTTGCGGAAGACGCGAATCCCGTCTGTGTGTTTTTGCGCGCACTTGCTAACAAACACTAATTTTCGTTCGCTTCGCTCCTCAATCAGCGCCTCCCGGACTCTGCGCACTTACATATGAATATTGTCACCAGAAATAAAGAAATACGTCTTTGTACAACATAGTCCAAACCATCAGCCTGCCGGTTTTCTAATTTTTTTCAGGGAGAGGCAGAAAATAAATAGCGTTTTCAATAGTTAACCCAGATTCACTAATCCTTTAATTTTACTCGTCGACACTGACATAACCTTTAGCAAGCGGTTAATGCCTCGTTCAGTGCGATGTGGCTTAGACCGGCGTCGTCCAGCACGGCCCTCACACGTCCCCGGACTTCATGGGTTCGTTGATGCTGTTTTTTTTTTTTACCGGATTTTAGGCAGAAAGTAAATAGCGTTTTTAATATTTAACCGAATTTAACGAATCCTTTAGTTTTAATCGTGCACAACGACAGAACCTTTAGCCAGCGATTTAGTATTAAGTTGCGCATACCTAAGCATAGTTTTATCCATTAAAAGTTACGTTTTCAAAGGGTTCAAAGGGTTTTAGTGAGCGTTAATGCACTTGTGGTCATCTGCCAAACGGTTCAAAGGGAAATTTTTAGCGAGCGTTAACCACTCGTGGTCATCTACCCGACGAAGCCCAACAATCATTCCGTTCACAATCATCGATATACCATCATTATTAGAAGAGGTTGTTGTAGTGGTCACCAGCCATTCCACATTGTTTTTGCAGGCTGGTGGGTCAGGTAGCCGGTGTGTCCGTTGGACAACATTGGCTATTCTGCAACTCCTTTTTATTACTGTAGATAAGTCAGTTCGCTGTGATGTAGACAATATCGGAATAGTTTAGCGGTTTATGGATTCGATATGTATTCGGCAGACCGTGCACCACTTCCGGTTACATGATGTCACGTGAAATTTTTTGTCCTACTGGTCGCAAAACTGGTCTTCCCTGCAATCTCTGGACGCTACGACGGGCGTTCGTTTATATGGGGAAATAGTTTCTTTACTTGGTGACGTATATCACTAGAAAACCAAAAAGGTGGTGAAGTAGGGTTGGGTGGGGGTAGGGTAGTATTGATGCACTTAACGTTTATGCAATACGAACATTTTTTTGCAATATTTCCTGAAGGGTAATGGCGTACGTACCGGTGATTCTGAATGAGAATGGCTTACCAAACATCATAAATTTGTAAATTTTTATATAAACTCGTTTCTATTTACTCCTCCAACTTCAAAGTAATCTCCAACGACCACATTTTAAGCCGTTAAGAGTATTTTTGAAAGAACTAGAGCAAAGCCCGTAAACGTAAACAGCAAATAATGATGAAATATGCAGTTGTTAACCGTGTGTTGAATTAATTAATAGGCCTCATTCAACACTCGTAAATCCGTTACATAGCAACAAAATGTACACAATATTAAAAAGACATATGTTCTCGCCATAAGAGTCCAACCCATGCGGAATGGTATTAGCAACCATGTTTTAATTTGAACTAATGTTCAAAACGGAGTCGCAGAAGAAAGCCAACATGGAAACACGCATCTTTATACGAAAGAATGGCTTCCTCCCGTTTGCCGTAATCCCGTTTACCATAATCGCGTTTGCCATAATCCCGTTTGTCGTAATCTCGTTTGCCATAATCACGGGAGAACCAAATATGTTAGCCCAGTAGCCACAATCCCATTTGCCATACATTTTGCTTGCCATAAATCCTATATCAAATCGCATTTCAAATTGAAGAATATCGATTATTCACTCTTGGTGTCGCGTTTCTGTGCCATCTGTTGACAAAACTGATTACTGTTTGTCCTTCCAATTGAATTCTGGGGCTATGCTATTTGGTCACATTACAACTTAACTTTCGAATAAAAACTAACTTTCCTGGAGGGATGGCAGAATGACAGTGAAGGTATACGTGGTGGCTTGCCTAAAAAGAAAATTTCGTCGTCTTTGGCCCCCCCCCCCCCCGGAAAAAAAAAAATGCTAAAATTTAATTTTCACAACATAGGGACCACTTTTCTGAATCCAAAATCCAATTATGGGATCCGAAAATGTTGGTTCTATGTTTCGAAATATTTGAAAATTCAGAAAATTATCCAACTTTCGTTCGATGAGTAATGTTGCCCTATTAGTCCTTGGGCCACAGAGCCCTATCGTTTCAGTGTGTAGAAAAAATTGTGTACCGCCATATCTTTGGCCTAGTTTGTAAAGCTATGTTGGCTGGCTACAAAAATCTAATTATCTGGAAATAGAAGTTGTTTGTGTACGAATAGCGATAGAAATACGGTGGAACTCTTTTACGAATTGCACATGAACTCAACGCGTGTGAACCTAGACCAATTAGCCAATAAGCGATCGCGAAAAGCAAGCAAGTGCGAATCACTCCTCAAGGTCAGGCAAGATAGCTGCGCCAACAGATGGCTACGCTCATGCCCCGTGTTATTGTTTAAGCATGACATCAGAGAGCACACTGTCGGTGTAGTGTGCCTTGTATATTGTGATTGTTAAAGAAAATATTTATTAAACAGTTAGGCGAATGACAACAGCTGGCAACGATTCGTTGGCAAGAAAAAAAACAGCCCTAAAATAAAATATATATAAATAAATGAAACGTGCCTAAAAGGGTTACTTGGAAAAACCAAGTAAATTTTCATGAATCCATGTAACGACACATTTCCTTAATTAATTATTTATTCCTGTAATTTGTTGGCTACGATTGTGTTCAATTGTAGCCTAACAATTTGCCCCGTCCAATTAAAGCAATTTTAAAACGTTAGAAACGGTCCCTAGGTAATAAACTCCATTGGCCTTGAAATTATGCCATTTGTTCCCAGTGGCGAACCCTTTTTTTTTTGTGGGGGGGGGGGGGGGGAAAAAGACATTCCGTCCTCCCACTCTCACCAAGATACGCCGAAGTTACGCGTAAAGTCTGGCAAAAGTAAACTTAATCATTTAAACTGTTTTAAAGGCAATAAAGCTGCAACACATAAATTGTTTTACAGGGAGAGCCCCGATGGCCTACAACACCCCCTCCCCAGCCCTGTTAGCTGAAGTTCTCGAACAGCACTCAGAATTCTAGTTTTCTTTAACTCACCCCCTCCTTCTTTCCCAACAAAATCCAGGGTTTGCCATTGTTTGGTCCCAATGGGGTTACGTTGTGTAAGTCTTACAATGTTGTGAATTAAAACGGTTACAATACAGCCTATAGCTAAGCTATTTCCGTAAATACATTACCCTGAAAGTTTAGCTTTTTAGGCCATGTTAATGAATAATCAATGCACTATTTTACTTTCTTACAAAAATTATTTCCTCTTTTCCCTATCCTCTTTTCCTCTATCCTCTTTACCGCACCTATCACATTTTTCTTTCTTAAAAAGTATGCTTCCATTTGATAATGTCCATTTGTTTCAAAATAACTATTTGTACGAAGGGTGGTAAAAAATAAGAAAATTAAAGTTTTTCTTTTTTAACCCACGCTTTCCAATGCAAAGCGCTTTCCGTTGATTGTATCCTATACTTGTAACATATAGAGTTGAAAGACTGAACAATAGCCTACGTTTTTAATTTTAGCAACTATACATAAAGTGAGATTTAAAGGCTGAGCGTCTTTTTAATGTCGGTCTCAATTTTAGAGTTTACTTGCTAATTTTTTTAGAAAGTAAGCTGGAATAACAAAATTTAAAAGCCACGGCACATTTTTTGCGGAATCCTCTGGTCTTTGGTTTCCACGTGACTTCCCCTCCCCACATGCATTTGAAACTAAACACACCGGCTAAATTTACAAGATCAACATACAGATACTGAAATAGAATGAAACCATTTTTGTAAAGGAAAAATCGATTTGTGAACTTGCTCATTTCGATTTGCTTATTTTGGGCTAATATTTTGGGCTAATATTTTTGGGCTTATTTTGGGCTTTGCTTATAAAGGCTAATATAGAGACAATGAAATCCAGCACCATCTTTCTTTACTATCTCATTTGGAGGAACTGGTGTGAATAGAGAGCTGATTGCTACTTTTAAAGTAACGTAAAAAATGTTGGAAGACAGATGTTGCCCTTTGGATTTACAGGTCAGCAGTACACCCCAGTGAAATTAAAAATTCGAAGAATGATGGTGTAATCGCTTGTCTACAACATATAAACAAAATGACACGACCACGATGAAAGGACATGTCACTGTAGTCAAACTGCACGAGTTATCTGTTCTATATATTGCCGGTTCAACTCCTGCTCGGGCATGCTGACATTAAGGTCCAAACAACAACAGATACGACCTACATCTTTGCAAACCAATACCAGTCGTGCCATCCGAGGACCGCAGTGAAGCCCAGTGTGTGGCGTCTAGACGGATGCACGCTGGGCTTCACTGCAGTCCCCGGATGCTACAACGGGTGTTTATTTACGCCTTCTCACGGCAATATTTCATTTATTTTGATCGCATCTTTATTTACTAACTTTTTCTACTTGAATGGACTTTAAGTCTTGTCTGCAACAGCTTATTAGAAGCAATATTTTATTAGTTGAAGTTCAACAATTTAGCATGTGTCACTGTTACCGTATAACAAGCTGCTGTGGGAGGAGTTGACACTTTACAGACAAGACTTTTCTCTCAAGTGACCGCCACTTACTTGCAAATCCGCACTTAATTTCCCGTGATGGAACCCATCTGACTAAACTAGGCAAGATGGTGGTTATGAGGGAAATGAGTAAAGTGCTGGCAACATTGGTGTCCACGGATCGAGAACTAGAAGAACCGTCTCAACCGCATGAACTGTCACTATGTAATGAGCGGCAGGCTACGCAGGGAGATAAAAATGCGACAATGGAAGAAAACCCTATTGCACAGAATATTGCAGAGTCTAAACAACAAACTGTACAAATCACGTCTGTACAAATTGAGGAGCCTAAGCAGCCGGAAAACTTCTCAACATAAATGGGACAAATCTTTCCTCCATGCCCAGCAGCAGAAGCGCTCCAGAGCTGCATGGTTAACTGTGGTTTTGCGAATGACGCATCTACTATCATTGAAACGGACCATGGGAACGTCATAAACTGTGTTTTAATCAATGCTAGGAGTCTAGTGGCAAACCTAGCCGAGTTCCATCTTCTTCTCGCAACACGGTTTTTTAGTATTCTTTTATTACCGAGACTTGGCTAAACGATTCGTATCCCTGTGCCATGATCACAAACGGGCAACCTTACACTGTTTTCAGGCGGGATAGGGGATCCAGGGCGGGGGGATTCGCTTGTGTCTACCGCATGGAGCTTGAACTTATCCTGGAAAAGGTCGCTGATGGTGCGGAGGCAATGGTCGTTCAATGTATTAAACCGCGTTTAAACTTCATCCTGGGGTACGTCCCGCATGGTGATAGTGAACCACTTATTACCAATATGTGCAATTTCATTAAGGTAAATCGATCACATCATTTCTCAAATATTATACTCGGAGATTTTAATCTTTCTACGCTGAATTGGCAGCTCTATTCAGCTTCTGACCCAGTCCACGAATTTTTTTTGGAATCAAACGGTGGACTTAGGTTGCACTCAGTTGGTGTCTCTACCAACTCGTGCAAATAACATTCTGGATATAATTCTAACTGACGACCTTCGTGCAGTCTTTGATGTGCACATTGAACAAGCACTGGGTCTTAGTGACCATCACATGGTCTCCTTTAAACTTCAACACGAACAATTGCATGACGATTTATCACAGCGTCAGGCGATAAACTTCGATGCTCTAAACAGCCTACTCGTTAGAGTAAACTGGGATAAAGAACTAGGTTACTCTTCTTCTTCTGTTGAGATAGTTTGGGAGAACTTCTTAAAAGTTCTCTCTCATTGTACTAGACTTAGCACTAAACCAAAGCCAAACCGTAAACAGTTTAGGCCATTCTTAAACAAAACCGCCTCTAAACTAGCGATTAAGAAACTGAGACTATGGCATCTCTACAAGGAAAATCGAACACTGGAAAATCTAAATAAATATAACCTATGCCGTAAACAATACTCTAACAGTGTAAAACAATGTAACACCTACCTTGAAAAACAAACGCTTAAGGAAGGCAACCTTTCTGCTCTATATCGTTTTTACCGCTTTAAAACAAAAATTACGAGGTCTATACCGCCGTTGAGGGTACACTCCTATATGGTCACTGACAATCAGGCTAAAGCTGATCTGTTTAATGTAGAATTTTCAAAAAATGGAGTCTTCGACGATTATCGTAACCCAAACCCTATTTTAAACCCAATGACTACAACAAATGCGTGTAACCATCATTGCGATAGTGTAAATTTCTACGCGAATGACATCCGACGTGTCTTAATTAAGATGCGACCAAGTCATGCAGTGGGCCCAGAAGGCTTTTCAGCTTTCTACTATAAACAAATCTGCAATAACATTATTACGCCATTGAATAAAATCTTCCTAGCATCCTTTCAATCTAGTTCTATTCCTAAACATTGGTCAACGGCAAATGTTGTGCCTATCTTTAAAAAGGGAAACCCATCTGACCCAACGAACTACCGCCCTATCTCGCTTACATCGGTACCGTGTAAAATCATGGAAACAATTGTTCGTGATAGTTTAATGAATTTTATCAACGAATATAATCTGGTCAGTCACGATCAATTTGGTTTTCTTCCCGGGCGATCTGTGGTACACCAACTTTTGTTGGCTCTTGATCAGTGGACGGAAGCACTGGATCAGGGGATCAATACCGACGTTATCCTTTTTGACTTTAAAAAGGCATTTGAGTCCGTCGTACATTCCAAACTTCTACTAAAATTTAATAATACCGGCATTGGCGGGCAACTTTTGAATGTGGATAAACGCCTTCATCACAAAGCGCACACAGCATGCAGTATTGGGCGATGTGCGATCTAAAGACGCTGGGGGTGATCAGTGGTGTACCTCAGGGATCGGTTCTTGGTCCTCTCCTCTTCGTCCTTTTCTTGGATAACTTTAGCCTGGATTTCAATAGTGTAAATTGGGCAAAGTTTGCTGACGACTTGAAGTTGCATAAAGCAACCATCTGCCGAGCTGACACCGACCTTCTGCAAATCGGTATAAACGAAGTAGATAATTGGCGACAACATGGCAACTCCCACTGGCGTCTGGTAAATGCTACCGATTCCATATCGGGACAGGACCAAATCTAATTGATTACTGTATAAACGATAATGTTTTAGCAAATGTCAGCTGTACCAGAGACTTGGGGGTATGGTTTAACTTCGATTTGAAACCTTCCTTGCACTGCTGGAATATCGCTTCAAATGCTAACCAACGCTCAGCAGTGGTTAGACGCTGATTCACATCTGGTGACACTAGGGCCTTCAAGGGCGTTTTGGCCTTCAAGGTTTATGTTCGACCCATGCTCGAGTACGCGAGTCAGGTCTGGTCGCCTAACCTGCTGAAGGATGTCGATAAAATCGAGTCTGTTCAGCGGCGGTTTACAAAAACACTACCGGGTTTGCGAAATTTACCCTATCATCTTGGATTGAAAACTCTCAATTTAGACTCACTCGAACTGAGACGCCTTAAGGCAGACTTAATTTTAACTTATAAAATTCTGCATCATTTACTTCCATTTGACCTGCCTCTATTCGATTTACAAACATTTACAAAAACGCGTGGCACCAGCCTAAAACTCGTCCTGCCTAGGTTCAAGTTAAATTGTCGGAAGTTTTTTTTCTCCTGCCGTGTGGTTCCGGTTTGGAATTCTCTCACCGAAGACCTTGCCTCCGCGCCTTCTGTCTCCCATTTTAGGAGGCTTTTGGGGGACGTAAACCTACGAAGGTTTCTTTTGAGACCAGAACATTATTTCGATAAGGATTGTGACTCATCATGAAACTTAATTTCGATTTTGACTACAATACAAATTGCCAATTGCTTTTGCTGTTAACATTTTTGCAGTGACATCTTCTTTTGTTTTGTTTTTAGGTGCGCTGTTAGTGGCCAGCATGTGAGACCCTTTCTCACCTATCGCACTTCTTGGTGCAATAAATCATATATTATTATTATTAAGATATTTTTACAACATGCTTCCAATATCATGTACTAACACGGGTTAAAATATCTCGTGGTACAAAATTTTCTCCACAAAATTTTGTTTTAAGGCTTTATACAAAGAGTGGCCCAAGGACTATATGTAGAAGTAACAGTTTCGTGTGTGGTACCATGACTGTACTACTTTTATTGTTTTTAAACCACCTCAGGAAAAAAAATTAAACAAAAAGTTAGCCTAGAGAAAAATCCAAATTAACATCAAATTTAAAAAAGTTTAGTTTCAATATGTCCAAACAGTATAGCCCTGGATTTCAATTGGAATGACGAACAGTAACCAGTTTTGTCAACGGATGGGCAGAAACTCGGCGCCAGGAGTGAACAATCCACACGCAGTTATTGAATGCCGTTAAATCCATTTGTATAGCAAAAGGGGTTATGGCAAACGGGAAATTATAGCAAACGAGAAATCCAGTAGAAAAGAAGAAGTGCATGATTTCTAGCAAACGATAAAATGCTCAAGAGCTGGGGCGATTGCCATAAAATCGGTCGTCAAACGGGATTACGGCAAACGTGCCGTAGCCGAAAGAATTTATTTTATTTCATTTTTGGCAACATTTTTGCCAATCGGTACCGTTTAAACACTTGACGTTTTGGCACAAACTTCTAAGGCTGGACGCACACCAAATGCAACATTTGGTTTGCAACAATTTGGAAAAAGGGAAAACGTCGCGAGCTGTTGCATCTGGTTGAGAGACAGTACAGGTCAATTCCGGACTTGGAATTCATAACTCAATTCCGCTTTTGTGGACTTGCTGGAATTGATTCTACGTTGGACAATTCCAGGTTGTGAATTCATGGAACTGACTTTGTTAATCTTCAATGCCACTTGACTTGATTTGGACTTGACTTGGGTATTTACTGAAATTATAAACTAACTTAGTAGGAATTGACTTGATGACCATCAATTCACCCCATGTTGCTCTCAGGATGACTTGACTTGCCAAGTCATCCATTGGACTGTCATCGCCTAGATGTGATTTGATTTTTATTTGCCCTAAAATTCCGTGTTTTGAACTGATTTGACTCAACCTGAAATTCAGGCCAATTCCACAAAATCCAAATCAATTTACCCAAATTCAGCCCAAAAATTCACCAAAATCGTCTAAATTTTCGGCAATACCTTAAATTTTGTCAAAATTTACCTGAAATTGTGCTGGACTTAGGTGGAATTGGGTGAAATTGCATGGAATTGATCTTAATATTTCCTGAATCAACTGGGAATTGACTGGAACTAGACAGGATCAACAGCAAGTCAGTGAATTGAAATTGATTTGTCAGAATGAGAAACTAAAATTAATTGATTGGAAATGATTTGAAACAGCAAATAGAAAATATGGCAATGATTTGAATTGCATTGAACCATGGTAGTGACTTGGTTGGAATTGACTCGAACTAATGAAATTGAATTGGAATTTAGTTGCTTATCAACGGTATGAAGGTAGAAATGGATTTGATTTGACTTGCTGCTCACTTGATGTCTAGGTAATTGACTCAAATCCATTGAAATAGAATTGTGCCCATCCCTGCGTGCAGCAAGCAATCTGTTGCCCGAATTCTCGGCTCTGATGTAGGTTAGGTTCTTTAGGTTATTTGTTTGTTGTTTATTAGCAGTGGCGGAATTACGGGTAGTGCAAAGGGTGCAAGGCACCCGGATCCATAACCAGGGGGACCAAAGTTACAAGCTAGGGGGCCCAAGAAAGACAACTTCGCTATTGTTTGTTTGGTAGGGGTTTGGGAGACACTTTGGTCCCAAATTTCCTCATTTGCTGGGGATGGTCCCAACATTTTGTCATTGTACCCCCTTCCCCCCCCCTTAGAAAAAGCTAGTTGCGACACTGTTTACTAGTAAAAAGAATGGTAATTTGTTTCCGGCGCTTTGTGTAGTAAAATTACTGTGCGTACAGCCTTATTTTATTTTAAAAAATGATATTTTATTTTATTAAATAACAGTTTATTCTTGGGTTTTGTTAGTAAAACTACCCCAAAACAAAACTTGTTAAGGATTCCACCCAAGCTTTTCAGTCGTGTGAAGTCGTGATATCAAACGCCAAGCTCTTTCGCCAACCTAATCCCACCGAGTAATAGTTCGAATGATAAATGAAATATACGAAAATTGCTTACTGCGCAATTTTCAATTATTTCATTTAACGTTTGACGTATTAGTCGGTGGGATTAGCTTGGCGAAAGAGCTTAGCGTTTGATATTACGACTTCACACGGCCGAAACCTTGGCGGGAATCCTTAACAAGTTTTGTTTTGGGGTAGACATGAGAAATGTTTGGTCCAAATTGATGAAATCCTTTTTATTTCTTAGCAATTATGAGATGGAAACACCAATCTAGTTTTCTGGTCCATTTCTTTTTTTTTTTTTCTTTTTTGTTGGCTTTCGTTAGAATTTGAGGACAGCAGTCATCTTTTTTTCTAATAATTAGCATTTCTTATTAGTACTGAAGTATCTCCTTGCAAAGGCACGGATTTATTTAATGTTCATTTTGGCATTGTTGCATAATAACAATGTGTAAAATAATGTAAAAGAATCAATTTGGACTTTTGGAGCTCCGTAATCCCTGAACCACTTGACCAATTATAAAGCTCCATATGAAAAGGGCACATCTACAGAGAAATACCTGTAAAATGAGCTAAAAACCAGCTTTATTTACCGCATGGAAGAATTTATTTTCGTGATACAAAACAAAAGCGTTAGTAACGCGTATTAAGTAGTAAGTAATTAGGCTAATATCAACATTATTCACGTCGTTTTTTTCAACCAGAAAACGTTAAGCTGTGTCATTAATAGTAACTTTTATGTTGTCAGGCGACAAAAGTCTCCCGATCAAGCAAGTTTCAGCCTTTTCTGTCGCATAGTTATTTATCCGCACATGCCTGAAAACAGCCAAACTGCCTTAGTTGTGAAGAACAACGTGTCTAGTGGTCCCCATGCTCACTGGATGTTATCAGTAATCTTGGCGGGCGACACACTAGCGTGTCTCTTTATTAATGTTCAGTCCGTTGGTCAGGGAACGTTTTTAATATATTCATATTTTGAAGCAGCTGAAACGTGTATTTAAAAGGACATTACTCCCAACCCCATTCGATCCTCCACATCAAGTACGGCCCCAAAGTTTTATTTACTTACGGTTAGTCAATCCCTAGCTAAAAATCCGTTATAAAATGTGGCGTCTAGGACATTTTCTGTTCGATATTGGTAAATTTATTTACTGCGTCCCGCACGTGTATGATTCTTTGCGCGCCTACAATAACGTCTTGTAGGCGTGCCATGACGTTTCATTGTTTCCGGTTGTGACGACAGTTTTTGCGTCAATGTTGTCACGTGACCCGCCTTTCGTTTGCTAGGCGAGACGTCGTTCACGTGTTCACGAGAAGACGAGGGCGGAAGTGACGTTGTAGTATTACTACGCCGAATCTCGCAGCGGCAGCGCGCGGACACATGACTGCGGCGGCTGTTATAAGGCAGGCCGGATGTTGCTTTAATATTCTCAAATCATAAGGAAAAAATAGCTTCAATGCCCCTCCCCCCGCCCCACCCATACAGACAAAAAAGATTCCATGTAAGGGAAAACAACCCACGTGTTTTGAGCTTTCCGCGTGTACAGATCAGACTGTCTCAATGCGTTCGGTCTGTTGTCGTGAGTCATCGTTTGGCCTGTGTGAGCTCAATTCTTTGTCATGGTGGTAGGGACGCCGGCAGCAATCTAAAACAGTTTACGGCAAACTCTATTGATGTGAGCCTAGCCTAAAGGCGCGTTTACGTAACGAATCACCGTCGTATTCTCGCAGCTAAAATTTAATCGCTATGGCAAAGATGCTGTTGCCATGGTAACAACGCTACCTGCGTTAAGTTAAATCCGACACCGTTCGAGTAAATGCTTGCAGCCTTATAATCCCTGAAAATAAGATAAAGAATTCTGCCTGACGAAACAGTTTTCCCAGTCGCTTCAGATTACGCACATTACTGACAGTTTTTGTTGCGAACCGGCAAAGCTAAAACCACCGCCATGTTTGAATTTCAGATGATTTCTAGCTCCTAGCTGCCAGAATGCAAATGCGAGTCACGTAAAACGCGCCGTAAAGCAATTTTAAGAACATGGCATATTGTATTTCGGCGTTTGCATGGCGTTTGCATGGCGTCCCAGAGGTGTGCGCTTCTACATTGTCGTAGGAGGCGCCATGGGCAGCCCCGGATCGTTTAAATCATTTGATTATTGTGAACTGATGATTACTGATAATTGTTTAGCTTGCAGTTAAATGCTTTGACTGTGGAGCACTTTTTGTTAATATGTCACTTGTGGGGCCTTCATCTGTTGGATTGGGACCGCAATCTGGGAGAGATTCTTGGCGTGTGGGGCGGCACCGCCCGGCACAATCCGGCAGCATAAGACTCACTACGTCAGGTGGTCAGATTTTGCAGACGGACCAAACGGTTTGACTAGCTGATGCAAGGGGTTGATATGGACAGTACGGTGGTTGGTGGGACTGTATGGATGTCGGCATCAGTTGAAGGGGTAGTGCTAGAAGAAAGTGTAACATTCGGAAGTCGTATGGAATTGTGGATGTAGATGGAATACCGGATTAGATTAAGCAATAGGTTTAAGTTGTAGAATGAGCGAATGACTTGTAGGTTTGATATGCTCAGTAAAATAAACTCAAATTCAAATGCTTTGTTGTTAATATTTTAAATCTAGGAAAGATACTCTGCAACAACTACAAACAATATCGGCATTATTGACGGTGGCACGTTCTTTACCATCTTAAGCACGGCGGATAACGTGGCATTTTACTACGGCGGCGATGGTGGAAAGATGCTGTAAATAACGAAACAGAAACTAAATTTAGGAGCAAACGACAGCATCTTAAAATTAATAAGAAACGTAGCTTAGGCCTACCTATAAGGGAAAAAAAAAGCTCAAATGTAAAAAAGACCAGCAAAGAGCTTCAGCTCAGATTTGTAAGGAATATTAGCAAGTATTGCAAAGCCATTATAATGAGATTAAATATAATTAAAAATATCCGCTCCGCCTACAATAGGCCCAAAGCCTGTTTCTTAGTACCTAGGAAACAGGCTTTGGGCCTATTGAACGGATCTTTATTTCAAACTTATATTTAGTTTTTATTTTAATGACGATACCACATTTGTTAATAATTCTTAAAAATCTGGGTACATTACTTAATGGGCTTTGTTGGGCTGTTTGCCTTTTGGTGGGACGTACTGCTGTTCTTTGCTGGCCTTTTTCTTATTTTAGTCTTTTTTAATGTAGGTCTATGTTAGGTGTCAAATTTACGTTAACAAGCTTTCGTTTGCTCCAGCATTTAGTTTTTTTTTTTTAGTTATTTGTAGCCTCTTTTCCCAGCCAACACTGAAGACGTGGGCCATCGCCGCGAGTAAAAATAAAACAGCGTTTAACTGCAAGCCAAACGATCATCAGTACGATAGTTTTTAACAATAGTCAGAAGATTCAAAAGGTTCACAATACTGCTTTGGTAGAAGATTTGACACCGCCACCAACGAAAATGTTGAGCTGTCACACCTCTATTACGCAATGCAAGATAATATATTATTTCCTAACTCTATGACTGCAACAGCGATCTCTATTATATAATCTGAAAGAAATAACCATCACAATTTAGGTTTAAAATGTGTCAGCTTTTAGACCTAGTTTTAGGTTTTATGCCTAATTTTTTGCGTTTAGGCCTATTTTTTAGCGTTTAGGCCTAATATTTATCTCCGATTTACTTTCGTTAGTAGCAGCTTACAACAGTGGTTCGAGATTAAGCCTATTCCTTTATGCGATGCAACACGGTTTTGGTTTCGAGTCTTCACGTTACCGTGGCAACCAGGAATTGAGAGGGGCGTGCATTGTTTCGTGCTTTTCGTGTTTCATCTGATGTCAGTATCGTTTTATAATACCGCTTGGCCTTGATACGACGATTTCAGGTTTCATATTCGGGATTCCCAACGCTAGTGTAGACGCCACTTTCGCTGCCATGTTCAATTGAATAATCTCCAAAACATTCTTTTTTCAAATGAAACTAACGTGTGTCGTTAATGGAATCCTTTTGTTTTTATGGTTACGTTTGTTACTGTAGTGGTTAAATGCAAGCATCAAATGTTATTATTTCGTTGAGTTACGTCTAAAAAGATTATTAGCTAGAAAGAAGCAACCAAAATTTAATTTGCCGTGTTTTTTAAAGTTCACTTGCTACCATTAGCATGGTGTATGCTTCGTCGGAATTCCTTAACTATTCACGACTCCAAATTTACAATGGTGAGTGTTAGAAATAAATTTTAAAATTTCTACAGTAATAATTTTTCGATTTACGGCAAATTTTGGCTCAGCAATACTAATTAGGGTATGAAACGTTCTACCAAATTTCATTCCAGCCCGATCTTTCGTTTGGGCTCCACTCAGACTAAAAATGTGTAACCAACGGACCAACATTTTGCTATTTGGTGTCCGTTATAGGCTACGCTTCGCTCGCTCGCTCCGCCAATTAATTACGTTTAAAAAGTAAGTTACCAGAGCACGATACCAACCATAGAAGATGTTATTACTAACAGTGAGCTTTAAGTCAAAGTCTTCAACAAAGGGCAAGAGTCCACAGCATACTGTAAATTGCATACAACACCCAGCAGTATTGTTTGAAGGTAGTGATGAAGCACTTTTCTTCTTTTGCCACTGCCCACTGCTTTAGTTAGATAATTTGGTATTTCGTTGCAAAAACGGCGGATTCTTGAAATGCCTTAGTGCCAAATGAGGCCTAATCTTGTAAAGCCTTATTTGCACAAGCCAAATGTTTATTTACTCTTGTTCTAAAACCAACTTAACTGTTGTACACCTTGTACGTATACTCCTTCAATACAATCTGTTTAAATGTTTTTCTTTTTTTTTCTCCTTTTATCCATGCGCCTTTTTCAACCACGAGTTTTTCCTGCTGTGCACAATATGCCTGCAGGCGTTAACGGAATCTTCGATTCGTGGGTTCTGGGTCCTTATCCTCTAACAACTGGTAGCAGAGCGTGCTTTTGGTGACTCGGCGACACATGATGCACAAAGCAACCTGGGCCGTCAAACTAAGGAAGTGAGAGCTGGATGAGGAAGGCAAACCGAACCCAAAATAGGTTTTTTCTCCCGAAAGAAGGAAAAGGCAGACCCTATGGCTGTAACTCCGTTTTGGTGTTTCGTTTCGTCGCTTCATTTCGATTGTAAGTCTTTGGGACGTCACGCTGAAAGTTTAAAAGCGACAGCAGTCAGCACGAGGGAACCAAGGGATGCAGTTTTGCCGCGACACCGGGATTCAAGATGCCAGATCTTCTAGAACTTAGACATGGTCTTAGACACTTTAGAACTTAGACACGGTCTTAAAGTTAAAGTCAGAACCGTACAATAAGATTAGGTTAGCTATTGCCCGCAGATGCTGGGTATGCTAACTAAGGAAGATATGACTGAAGCGGGATGCGCTAATTGAGTGAGCGAAGCGAACGAATATCAGCGTTTTTAGCCAGTGTTCGGAGTCGTGGTCGGAGTCGGGACCTCTGTAAATAAAAAATAAACACTAGAGAGGAAAATTTTTAAGCAATTATATTTCTAAGCTATGGTGCTAAGACGTACTTCATCTTTTAAGCATTTGTTATTTGAACTGAACTATTGTTTTTGGCGTGGTATGTCTGTTAGCAATATAATTGTAGCAACAACAATGTCCCCAAGAGTTAGCGTGACAATGCAGAAAAATGAGCGAAGTGAGTGACTCTGCTAGTGTCTCACATGATAGCAAGCAATGGTTTTTATGTGTAATCTGTAGAACCACATGTGTAAAATATTACTAGTAGGCCTTTTATGCACGTCTTAGTCTAGTTATCGAATGCCCAAGATGGCGGACTATATTACGAATTAAGTTAACGTTAGCGTTTTAAGCACAAGTCCACGCATGTGTGGCCATTACTAGTAAACTCGCCACAATGTTTTGAACCTGAACGACTTCGGCCTTTTGTTTGAAAGATCGTGGGTTCAAGTCTCCGCTCAGGCAGTATGACAATTAGGTGCAAAAGGCAACTTGTTTATTTAAAACTTCTCGCATTTATTTTACTTTCCGTCCTGTTTAATCCTTAATGGTGAGAGTTCTTAGGGTTTCCCCTTTACAAAAGTAAAAGTTAATCGCTTGTTTTGTTTTCCTTATTGTTGCTTTAAATAGATTATTTAAATAACCTGTCCTAACATGGAGGTCTACTGCGTACTGAGGGCTCTTAGGCATCCGTATTTATTCAAAACTTCACGAGCCCATTAGCCTTCCCGCCCTGTATAATCCTTAATGGTGAGGGCTCTTAGGTTTTTCGCTTTACATCAGCAAAAGTTAATCACGTTTTGTTTCCCTAATTGGTTTGCTTCGTCGTTTCTATGAAAGACGCCTTGCATGTTGGTTCGCCACAGGGAATTTCATAAACAGCGTTACTCTTGGTTTTTAGGGTATCCTTGTGGTGACCACAATTCTTGGCATGGTGAGGGGTTTTAAATTTTGATTTGTAGAGGAGACTAAAGTAACATCGTGTAAAGCTAACAGCTTTCTTAGTTGTTCAATGGCACCCGGAAAGCAGGGCCGTAGCTAGCCCCCCCCCCCCTTGGCACCCAAGGCGAACTACTGAGCGGCACCCTCGTGACTTTCCCCTTCAAGAAAGAAAATTCACCGAATGTTATATTGAGGCTTACATAAGTAAATACTAACTACTACTAGTAAATGAGAGAGGCTTGTACTAGGCAATGAAAGTGATTGAAGTCAGTGAACAATAACGAATGAAAAAAAATCAAGAGCGTTTTTTATCGAACAAACGCGATTTCATGATAATTTTTGCTAATCAACTGATCAAAAAGCCTCGATTAAGGTGATAAAGAGATGAGAGTAAGCTATTCTGCTATAACAAACTGGAAATAAACACTTCAAAATAACTAATTCAACCGGAATCAAAAAATCGGTTTTTTTTCTTCTAATTTTCCCATTTGTTGGATGCAAGCCTCCCCTTAAAGAAGCAAGACGCTAGTTCTGTGAAGGGCTTCCATACAAATTTTTTTTTTATTACGTCAGTTTTCAATTACAGTATCTGATAAGAAAAGAATGAATAATCAGTTAACGAAACATACGTAAACCAAGTCCAAGAAAGTACGTCTTTTCTTACGACGTTGTGAACTTGTGTTTCACGCAGCCGGATGAAAAATATATTTATTACTTCCCCGGTTGGAAGGAATTCGGCGCGGCGTTCCCAGTCTTTTGGCTGAGTGTGAATAATTTTCTTGTGATCGACTAATCTGGTTAGGAAATGTAGTGGAAAGCCATTTTGTGTGTATTTTTGCAAGATGTACTCGATTTCTCGTCAAGTAGCCGCTTGTTATAGTGGTGTGGGTGTGTATACGTCGAATTTCATTGGTTACGACATTATGTTTATGAATGGGGTCAATAAATGAGGCGAAGTTAATTGAGCGAGTGGTATGCGTAGGCTTGCGGTAAATTAGTAATTTTACTCATTACCACTAGCCAATGCATACCACTCGCTCAATTAACTTTGCCTCATTTGCCCCATCCATAAATAATAATAATAATACAGTACGTGGCGGCCAGTAAGCTTTTTGAAGGGCCAAGCGGTAGATGTTCAGTGGAAGGAACCACAGTTTTTTTCCCCCAGGAGGGAGAAAACCGGAGTACCTGGAGGAAACCCTCGCGCAGCGAGCAGGAAACAATCGGAGAAAAACCCGTACATATACACTTTCCTTCTCAGGATTGAACCCGGGTCTGTAAGAAGCCAGAGATGTACAGTCGGGACCAATACGCCTATCGAATCTGACGCCCCACTATACTCGCAACTACCAGTGCACCCACTAAACATTAAACATCATGTTCAATGAAATTCGACATATCTACGCCCACACCACTAACATAAAGCGATTGATTCATGAGAAACCGAGTACACCTTGCTGAAATCCATAGAAAATGGCTTTCCACTACATTTCCTAACCAGATTAGTCGATCATTAGAAAATACTACACACTCAGCCAAAGAAATCTAAACCTGAAAATTTTATTTCAGTTCCGTACTTTCCAGGTGCCACTGAACAACATAGAAAGCTATTAGGTCCACATGATGTGACTTTAGCCTTCTCTACAAATCAAAACTTAAATGGCCTCACCATGCCAAGAATTGTGGTCGATCACAAGAGGAGGCCCAAAAAAACAAAATTAACGTTGTTTATCAATCTGAAACAAAACCCACAAGCGTGAAAGAACCTGCCAAGTTTCACCCAATCAAAGTAGTGATATCAGAACAAAAATGGCTGGTCATAAAGTTGCTACATTAGTTGCCAAGCTAATCCCACCGAGTATTAATTAGATCAAAGGCTAAGTGAAAAACCTGATCATTGCTACAACCCGTATCAATGAGCAAGTTTTTCATTTAACGTCTGAAGTAATAGTCGCTGGGATTAGCTTTACAACTAAAGTAGCAACCACTTTTGTGCTGATATCACTACTGTGATTGGCTGAAACTTGGCTGGTTCTTTCACCCTTGTGGGTTTTGTTTCAGGTATCAATTCTTTTTTCTTTTTTTTTTGCATTTAATTTTTGCCAGTGCCTTGTGTTTTTTTTTAAGTGAGCTTGCGGTTTTTTTTTTTGGGGGGGGGTTCATTTTTGATAAGGCACTTGTAGTCAGTTGTCTGTTGTTAAGATTTTTGTTCTGAATAATTAAAGGTACTTTTCAAAGGTGTACGTCAGTACAGGTTTCACGAAAATCTAAAGTTCGCTACGCACTTTAGTG